>JAGDQP010025355.1:0-17556 GCA_022664845.1 Lepisma saccharinum | reverse complement strand
AAAAAAAAAGTTCAAGTAGTCTGCTTGGTAGCTAGTGTGGCCAAAGTAGTAGTAATAGGTTCTGTGTTCTTTTTTCTTCTTTTCTTTTCTATTTTTTTTTTCCATTTCATATATCTTCTTAGCCAGACTTCTCTGTTCCTTCTCAATCCAAACTTCTTCCTTCACTTCTAAAAAATAACAAGAGAGTAACAGAACTGGCACCTGGAACTTTTAAAAGAGGGTTTCTTAATTTCTTCCTTGCAGTGATTACTTTTCTGTTGTTTTCATTCTCGCTCGAATTTCACTTCACTGAAATTTTATTTCTCAGTAAATGGCGTTACGTAAGACATGAAAATACTTTTTATATACAGCAGTTTGTTTACTTTTCACTCCTTTTCACGTTTATTTCGCTTGTCTTCTTTTCGTCCCTCTTTTTTCCCTTACGTTGTGTTCCCTGTTGGTAAACTTTATTATTATATGAGCCAGTTTAGTAACTTTGGACTTCGGCTCGTCACGATTCACCCCTTAGCTATTAAAATACACATCCATGCCCCTGCCGGGACTCGAACCCGCGACTTTCGAGCCATTGGCCTACCGCCGCATACCGCTCGGCCACCCGGCCGGCTTGTGTTTCCTGTGGGTGAGTGGAAGCGCTCCCAGCCTTGTAATCAAAAAGGGTCCCGGGTTTGATTCGGACAAGTGGTACGGAGCCTCAGCCTACGTCAAACTGTAGGTCCCGTTCTTAGGACGTTATCTTTATCCGATGGAAGAAAATGGCAAACCACCATCGGTTTACCCTGTCCAAGAATCTTCGGATCGAGTAGGACCTGTCTTTGGCCAGAATACCCATCATTTCTTATGTTATTTTTTGCGTTTTAATTGAGTTCTTGTTCAGTGAATCCTCCGCGGAAAAATCAAACCCAGTGACCGCTTTTTAAGTTGAAGGAATAAAAGTTGTTGCTATGACGCTATAATTAAGTCATTTTTTAAGATGAGAACAGAAAATTTTTCGCTGGCTTCATCAAAATCAAAAGGGGCTCCATAGTCTAGTGGTTAGAGCGTTGGACTCATGTCCGCGTGGTCCCGGATTTAATTCCCGGCTGGAGTCCCACTTTTCGGCGTCCACTCAGCGTCGTGAGGCAAACTAAGGAGTCACGTGAATAAAAACGTGACGGCTAATCGGTCTAGAAAGCCACTAATACGCCTGTTCGTAGCCAGGTGGCGCGCAGTACTGACGCCGTCACTTAGGTGGACGCAGCTTCACCAACCGTGGACGCAGCTTCACCAACCGTGGACAGATGGCATTGGGGCAGGCTCAAGACCTATCGGTCTGTAACGCCCGTGGTTATTTATATTATTATTATTATCAAAATCAAAAGCAGATCTCACGTTTGCCGGGCTGTTTCATCGTCATTGAGCTATCAGTATCAGGATCAATCTTTATGTGTATAGGATATTCCTCAGAGTCCAGCTACGTGACTTATCCTGTGCTGGTGTCAAATATACCAACCCATACAGTACATGAATATTCTAGAGATATCCATGAAAATTTAAGAAAATCCTTAGGATATCCCTTGGCATATGCGTAGAACATTCTAATAACATCTGAATGTAAGATATGAGCTCATATGCCAACCAGGTAGCCGCGCGGTGTAAGGCGTTCGTCCACCGACTCGAAGTTCCCGGGTTTGAATCCCGGCAGGGGTATGGATGTTTGTGATTGTGGATTTTAACTAGAACTTGACGAATAATCATGCCGGACCGAAGTCAAAGTTAATAGAATGGCCCATACAAAATAAAGTTTACCCAAGTTTATGAGCGCATATGTTGAACATATTCCTTGAGATATTCCAGGAATATTCTACAAACATGTGTAGGATACTTTTCTTTAGGGATGTCTTGACAATATTCTAGGAATATTCCGAAACTTTTAATATTCTCATAAGCATGTGACAGGAATATCCTTATTTGTTAATAAATATGCTATGCCATTCTACACATTGGGGATATTTCTGGGATATTCCTAGGATATGCATATCAATAATCTTGCTTTAATGTGTCCGGACAAGAAAACGAAACGCAATTCGTGATGTCTTGTGGTTCAAGTCGCGGACTTCGTATCAGCACTCTGGCAGATTAGAGTATAGCTCAGGCAAATATTGGGATGGTATATCTATTCAAAAGCCGTGGGCGTGAACGACTATCACTTTTCAAGAAAAGAGTCTGTGAAAGACATAATCTCTTAGGCGGTCTTAGACTTGGATCAAAGATACCCAGTTATTTCTTTCACTAATTTATTCATACTTCATAAGCCAAGTCTTTAGCCATACTTCAATCGTAACACATCTCCATTTTGCTTTAGTCATACTTCAATCGTCACACGTCTTCACTTTGTTTTACATATACTTCAATTGGTGGTTACGTAATAAAGAGCACATACAAGTAATGTTAAAGCAAATGGCTAGGTGCTCCTTTTACGTAGACTGCCTCAATTTAATACATTGTTTTCATTTCGTTTTACTCATTATCTGGTCTGTTTATTTGTAAACTGTTTGTAGCTTTGTTAGTTACTGTAACAATGTTTATGAATTACGATAAATGTAAAATGAAAGGAATAAACTATTTTTAAAAATTCAATGCAACCCTTCCATTAAAAAAAATAGAAAAGAGTGGCACTTTCCCAAGAAAAGGTTGTAACCCCTCTTTAATTTGATTGACAGAAAAACCAAATTAAAGATCTAACCAAATAAAAAAAAAAATGTGACGACAGTTCTGTGACACTGTTATGTCTCTCAAGTGATATGGCACAGTAACGTCTTTTCTGTTGTTGTTCCTTTTAATGGACCAAATTAATTCTTCTTGGAGGGCTCTTCGTTTGTTAGTAGAAGAATAGTTAGTGCATAGAGTTAAGCAAATTACACAAACTGCTAATGTTATTGTTTTTGTGATCAGAAAGTATTAATTTATCTAAAAATGTTACTGTTGAAGCAGCTGTAGACACCTCTGTTCTTCTTGAAACTATTCCAGTCATCCACCTACTCATAACTAAAAGATAGAAGCAGCTTTAGCAGACAGGTTTCATCTCATTACCCCACGCGTGTGGCTGAGCGCTGGCTGGCTAGCTTAGCAAGAGACGGTGAATTGATGTAATGCATGTGCCAAAGATGTCATTCAACCCAAAGAATATGCGATGCTGACTGACAGGTGGCTGGGTGCATATCTTTTACCTGGAGATTATCACTGTTGTCTGACTTTGCGGGGCGGCATATTCTTTTTGTCTTTTTCTTTGGCAACCATGATTCAAGGAGATTGCGCATTTACATCCTATCAGGAGAAGACGGATTACGCAACCATTCATGTTTTTTTATCTTTTCGTTTTGTTTTATTTTATTTTTTTATTTTGTGGTTCACTAATCGGCCTTCAACGTCTCGGATTCTGGTACTCTTGTCCATTTTCACTTTACTTATTTTTCTCCCACCCCCACTCACTTCCTCTCAGTATTTTGTCTCCCAGACTCAGTCCTCTATCCCCCCTTCCTCTCTCCCCCTCTCTCTCTCTTATGCCAGTGATGTAAATCAAGCAACTTTGTAGCCAGATCTGACCATTTTACATTGAAAGGGAACATTACCTTGTTTTGACGAGGTGCATTTATCATTAGAATATTGATACAATCAGCTGTAGAATTAGTCTCTCATGGGCATGCATTCACAGAAATGTTAGCATAGATGACATTAGTAGCGTCGGATCATAAGAATAAATAGGTCGTAATTGTAATATGCCAAATTATTTTTTTTTTAACTTTTCCTGTCAAAAGCATTCTTATATTATCATATATACAGAATATTAAATAAGTGTGTTAGGAACGGTTAGTAGAGGTTAGAAAGGTCAGGTTTGATTTTTTCTCTTTATTCTCCCCTATAGGACGCCGCCACTTTAAACGTTGTCTTACGAACGTCTTTACTATTATGATCGGCATGAATCAGTTGCAAGATCTCGTGCCATAGAACAAATAATATTACGTTTGAAAACTAAGAAGTTCGAGTGAACAGCTGTAGATGGCCCGATGCTAGCGACCCTAGCGATTGAAGGTGAAATATTCAGTGAGTGCCTAGCATAACGAGCATCACGCTTGTGTTAATTGCTACTAGAAACATGATCGTTTACTTTTATGTTATGGTGATGATTGACTAAGGGCAAAGTCAATAGTGCCCAAAAGATTTGGGAATAGATAAGTTTATACCTCCGCTCCAAGTAAACCATCTTAATTGTATGTTGTCACAAATGAAATATATATAAACAGCAAAGTTGTCGCTTGATTCCAAATTTGAAACAGATAATCTTGCTGTTAGTCAACCCTAGCGCCATTTGCTGATGAACCTGAACTACTAACCAAAGTAGATAGGTGGCGCACTGCTGTTATAAAGAGCCACCACAATTGGTCAGATTTGATTTTGTGGAAGCCAATCATATTTTACCTTCTATCTGTCGTGCCTTTCGCGCCACCAGCAAAGCTTTATGAAACCTGACTCAATCCGTCAGGAGTCATATATAAATGAGACCCTGTTTGGGTGCCATGTATAACTCAGTACCTGTTCGGGCGCCATTTAAAACTGAACTGAAGCTTTTGTGTAGAGATAGCAGATAGGTGAAGGCTGATACGGCTGTTCTGTGATAGAAAAAACTCGCAAAGAGAAGTATAGAAAATCTGAATTAATCCTATACTTTCCGCTAGTAATAATACACAGCCATATTCAATCCACTACTGGATGAGGCCTCTCCCAGAGGGAGGAGGTGGTCTAATGCTCCCACGCTGACCAGACGTGTTGGGAGAGGAGAGCCGAAGCTCTCAACTGTGATCGCTCATCAATAGTATTCAAGCGTAGCGTAGTACACAAAACACCAGTAGAGAAGACAATTCCTGCGGCCTTAGCGTTGCAAGTTAATGGATCGCTGTACCACTGATTGAAGTCTTTGTAGCAGGCATGTCCAAACAGTTCCGAATTTGTGATGTGATGTAGTATTCATTTAATAGCCATTAAGGATACAGAAAGTTACTGGTATTTCGCTTCGGCATTCCCCATTTGTCATTTTCGCAACAATGTAACAAGATTAAGTGTGGCTCTAACCACCTTCAACTCACGTCTTATGGGCTCACTGACGATAATATTGTGATGAGAAGTGTTTGCTTCTCCGTTGTATTGGAACGTTGATTTGAATTGATGCATACAGAAGATATTTTTAAAATATCAAAGTGTACTTTTTCTTACAGTATGCTGACTTTTCCAAGTTGTAAGTTGGCTTCACTTCTATCCTATTTTCTTCAACTCTTGTGGTGCATTTATTTAACTTCCTGTTGCTAATACATCAAATCAATTCCGTCTGAGTTGTGGTCGCAGTTAAGCAAGGATATTTGTTAAATAACAGTTGCAGTGTTTATTTATTCTTCACAGAATCATTACCATACTGTATATGACTATATGCTTCATTCTGAATGAATTTGTATTAGCTCAATTACGGAGAAACCGTTATACGGACTATGTTTTGTCTGGCGTCTTTGTAATATTTCCGTTTAGCATGTCTCGTCTCACAGTAGAATTAGGTAAACAGAATTAAGCTTATAGTGACGTAATTGTAGAGAAAGTCCTAAATACTAATGGATGCATTCTATTTGCATGTTCACTGTTCATGTCTCAGTATGAAATGCACATTTTAGCGCTAATGATAACTTGATTAACACCAAAAAGTCTAAGAGTATGTTGATCCTCTAAATTATAGTGGTTTCGAAATGAGAAACGTTTTATCCTTAAGAATTTATTTCTAATACTCTTCAGAGGAGTGTACCTGGCAGCATTGCTTTAATATTTGCGTTGCTCAGGATAATTTTTTCCCAATTTTAAAACTACTGTAGTACTGCACTTGGTTTCACATGAAAAACTATAATGATCAAGCATGAAAACAGATTACCACAACCAATGACGTGTCCAGATACATTTTCAATAGACAGTCCGAGTTACGAATTGCAAATAAACAATTTGTCATAATCATTAGCATTTTGACGACAGCAACACACCCTTTAAGACCAAATAAATCCCCTGAATTCGTTCCAATCTTTTCCCTGTTGTCATAGACTACTATAAAAATCGTGTTTGGTACAGTCCAGAAGCTGTAGCGGTTGAAGTTGTAGACGGTTTGTATACGTCATGAATTCTCATACGTAACTATTATTGAGCAGTTCACGAGTTACAGTACCGCAGTTCGAATCCCTGCTAGAATATGTATGTTTGTGGATCCTTACATTAAAAAATCTTATTGAATCAGGAACTGTCGAGGTTGTTTTTGAATAAAATAGACAATAAGTAATAAGCTTTAGTTCATATTGTGTCGTGTAGATTCCAACACTGTAAGAAGGAATTTTTACCTGTTATGTTATGAATAAATAAATTTCTGTCTACTCTTTACTTTTGTTGATCCTATTTGTTATATTTTAATAACTTTTCCTCTCATTTTTAATTTTACCTCTTCGTAACGTGATTATTTCTTCTGTTTCGTGTTTCTCTTTTCTCACTAAAATTTCTCTGACAACTTTGTTATTTATTGCAAACAGATAAGTAGGTAGGATAAGACGAGAGGGATATTAGTTAATTACCTTTTATAATTATTATAATTTTATTCTACATAACAAGCAAGATAAGCCAATTCGTAGAAGTCTCCTGAGTTTTTTTTTGCGGCCACCGAATACGTAATTGATACATTTAAACGACAGAGATGGGGTGGAACTAGCTTGATAAAGCTGTGTTGACCTAAATTAACGAATTTTGGGTGGGCTTCTAGCACCCTTCCTTTTTCCTCTTAACTACGAGGTTGCTTAAAATTAGAGCATTGATTTGAGGAATAGTTTGGCTGTCACGTGAACCAGGTATCACAGGTTGCCACCCAAGAAGTACAAAGACGACCGCCATTTGTGACCACACAAGGGACCCCGGCATGTTTGCTTATCTGATTTCTTTCTGGGCATGATGAGCAGAAGTTGTAATAATGTCCGTTTAAAATGTTGCACCCGAAAGCATTAGTGATGAGGGTAGGGGTAGGGGTAGGAGATTTGTGGTGGATGTTACCCTTCCCCCTTGCCTTTCCAACACTTCAATAAAGTTGCATCAATATACATGTATTAGGATACCCCCAACGCTAAAGGGTAACCACAGGCGATCATTAGTGTTAAAATTGAAGAATTTTACAATTAGCTTTAATGTGACAAGAAATGGAAAGACGGGTAAAATAGGTGAGAAACATTTTTTTTTTAAATCATCATTCCAGTCGAGTTTTAACCTTTTCCTTTACGGTTCCAACCATCCCTGCAGTAGTAATGTTAAGGCTGTGATTCCCCCACCCTTCCTGAAAACATCAACGAGAAAAAGGCTGCTAATAATTCCTGTACCGTGGTATATTATTTATACTAAATGAAAATAATGTGCTTTAATTATACAGGGTGTTTTTTATTTAGTCAAACATTGAAGGGAGACTTCCTCATTGCAAAAGAATGAAAATTTTATTTCGAAAAAAATCCGGGTCGCGGTGGCTCAGTGGTAGCGGGCTCACCTCTGGTGCTTGGGTCCCTCGGTTTGATCCCGGCTTGTTCAATGTGGACTTTGTGGTGGTCCGTATGCGTGGGTCTTCTCGGAGTTCTCCCGTTTCCTCCCTCTTTCTTCATTTCGCTAATTCACCCACCATGATCCATTCGACCTGACCCTAAGTTGTCTAAAGGCCTTAAATGTAATTGAATTCGAAAAATATCAAAAAATGCCTCGTTGCGATATGCAGGCACCAAAATATATGACAACAGCGTCACAAATGATGTCATCATATCTCGACAGATACTAACACAGGAGAGAGATGGCGGCTTAGCAAATCACAACCAAAGTTATACCAAATTTATCTATTGGGCAAAGTTTATAATGGAGTAGACCGGTTTTCCCGTGTAAGAATTTTACTATCAAGGAATTACCATGCACAAAAATAAGAATTTTCTATAAATTGCATTCTTCAATCATAAACATGGCTGAAAACATCTATTGGATTCATCTTTGATTTGTTAATTTGTCTTGCGTCATTGTCTATCGAGATATGACGTCAAATCTGAAGATGCTGCTTTACATTTGAGTGTCTGTGGCTCCGAAACTGCTTGTTCTTAGGTTTGCAAAGTAACTATTTTCTTATTTTTTTGGTGTAAAACTTAGGGCATCCCGGATGACAGCGTACTAATGTCTATGCCGTGATAACTAGTGTGATATTTTTTAATGAAGAAAGCAAACAAAATGTAAAACGGCCTGCTCAGTTTTAGAGGCACAAGATTAAGAATGGACAAACAAATAAATATCTTTGAACTGAAATTTGTAGTAAGTTCTTCTCTGATGGACAGACGGACAAAGAAACGTTAAAAATTAGAGAAATAATATAAATAATAATAACCACTGGCGTTACAGACCGAAAGGTCCTGAGCCTGCCCCAACGCCATCTGTCCGCGTTGGTGGAACCTACCTGAGTGACAGCCGTGGGGTCAGCACTCCTCGCACCTTAACCACGAACAGGCGTACCAGGGGCTTTCTAGACCAAGTGGTCGTCATGTCTTTATTCACGTGTCTCCCCAGTTAGCCTCACGACGCTGGGTGGACGCCGAAAAGTGGGGTGCTCCATCCGGGAATTGAACTCGGGACCACGCTCTAACCACTAGACTGTGGAGCCCCCTTAAATTAGAGAAATATCAGTTATAAAAGATCGAGACATTAATTCAGGCATTAAATGAAGAAAATTGGATATATTATACGGGCCTCTCTGGAAGAGAGCATTAGATGTTTATTTAGGGTACAAAGTAAATCTACGTGCTCAAGTTTTTATTTTATTTTATTAATTTTTTTTATAAACCTACTGGAAGGAAATTTTTAGTGGTAAGTATGTGCCTCTCTAAACGCAGCATGTACTCTGTAAGCATTTTTCATCCAATATTCTGGACAATGTCAGGCAACTTGCAGCATAAAACATTCCAGTAACTTTACTGATGAGAATCAGAAATCTTTCAGTTCTCATTAAATAATTAATTAATTATTTAATTAAAGAAAAAATCTCACCAAATTTTGGCTATTATTCATGTTCGCCTTATTGTTCTGTAAAATATTGTTCCCTTAAAAATTAGTGTTGATTCGTAAGTTTAAGCTTTTTGCAAGAATCGCTCACTGAGACTTATTTTGGCCTAAAATAGTAAAGTTCATCTCTCGGCCGCCATGATGTAGATGACGCATGAGCAGAAATGTAAACAAACATTGCGGAAAGCAGTATGTCTATTGCTGTGGAATAGAAGTGTGTTATGAAATTTCTTCTGGAGGAAAAGGTGACGCTGGTCGAAATTTTCTGAGGACTAAGCTCAGCATGGGAAACAAATGCTGTCACGCGCACGATTGTAAGAATCGTGTGAATACATTCGGAAGGGACGAAAAGTAGTAACAAATCTACCACATATACATGTTCAGCCGACATCAGTCACTCCAATGAATATCACGTAGATTTTTGGCGATAGGGGCTACAATTAATGCCATATTCCACATTGGTCCAGGTTGCCATACGCAATCACAAACAAGAATAGACCTGGGTTGTTGTAGGGATATGCCATTGCGCTTCATAACAATTCCCGCCTACCTTTGTCCATAAATGAAATGGCATATTCTAGTGCTCAAGTTTGATCAAAAAGCCTTAGTAAGCATGACCCGAAAAAATGCATCCTTTTCGACGTACAGGGTTTCCTTACAATGGTACCTGTATAATGAAATTTTCTCTATAAACCAGAAATAATGCAGATAACCACATTTCCATACCGAGGGAAGCTTACCACCATCTGGTAACAGCGGATGTAAATAGTGTAATCACATTTGACCCGTAACTTTCTAATTCATTTCATTTTTCTTCAACAAAGTTAATGACATTTACGTGGATTTGCCCTTATGCCAGGCTGAACGTACTCACAGAAGACCATGGCACATCCGCCGACTATTTCCCCTACTCCAGTTCTACTTTTTTACGCCAAAAAGTTTTGTTCGGGGTTGTACGGAACCGGAACAAGGACTCTACAAAAGAACATTGAACGTATTTGAAATGTGGAACTAGAGAAGAACAAAAAATATCAACTGGATACGGAAGATATGTAAATGAGGAAAGGGCTGAAATCAGTAAACGAGAGACAAACAAATTTGGGACAGTGAAAAATAGCTGGTTAAGACATTTTCACGTAGAGATTGTATACTGAGGAATGGAATTGAAGAGGAAATAAAGGAGGAAGATAAATACGAATCTAACTCCTTGACAATATTAAGGAATATAAATTGTACGTGAAAACAAAGAAAAAGGCGCAAGAGCGTGATAAATAGAGAAGACTCAACATGCCTTGAAGGAGCTGTCAGTTTCAGGAGAACACTACTGATAGGTTATGGATTGAAGTGCAGCTAGCACCTAAGCCCTTGACAAGTCAAAGCGATTATGTTCCTCAGCCAGTACTCTTTCGGGGATAAGGCTCATAGTGCCTTATTGAAGGTACCATCCGGGTATGGCTGGAAGAACTGAGGAAAGTTTGAAAACTTCAGTGAAAACGCACCGTGAGCGGAACTCGAACCCAATTCTCATGCCCAAGTATATTAGGCTACTTCCGCTATAAACATTGTAGCAGTGTGTTGTATTTTTCTGAGTCCGCCGAGTACACTCATTCAAGTATAGAACACTTTTTGTACATCGTGGGAACCGTATTTGCCAGACCATCTGAACTAAAATTGCATTGCATTAGATTTTGGTTTATTATACGGTCGTAAATTCTGGATACAACGTACCTATTATATGTATGAGATTTTTCATATACATACATAGATATGTATGTACGAGACGCCTGATTAAGTTCATTGTCTGATGAAGACAAAACCTTTTTCTTCGTCTCTGTTGTTCTTTAATTCACTATGAAGACAAGTTTTTCACGATGACACGGTTGTTTAAAAGTTGTAAGAACTCCAATTATGGAAACGTATTATGATTGTTGATTGGAGATTAAAACTATGAGGAAAAAAATCGAACTTGTTAGGTTTTGTGCGTGTGTTTGTGTACGCTTTTGTGCGTGTTCACATGTCTTGTTTTGTTTATAGCCTCTGTTACATTTGTTCCTAAGGCTATACGCATATTTGTTGAAGTTGATTCCTCATGCAGAAAGAAAGGGGGTGATTGTTTTTCCTTCCTTGCGTATGTAGCAATGCGATTGCTGGATTCTGTATTTACAAGATAGTTGCTACTTCAGTTAATGCATCAGTCACATAGTTCCTGCTCTTATCCGGTAATTAGCATAATGTTGTAGTTTCAGCTTTTAGTCAAACGGTTCATTATAATACAGAGTGTTTGGGAAATGATGCTCACTAATTGAAGAGCGAATTCCTCAGACAAATGAAACAAAAAAGTTCTTTTGAAGAAATGTAAATGCATATACGTAATTTCTGAGTTAGAGGTACCGAAATGCCGGTTCGCATCGTGACAAAATGATATAGGCCCTATAACATGTCGGTTTAGAAAGGTTTAATCAATCAAAGTTTTGTCCACTTATGTGGATGTTTCATTTTCTATTCCTGATAACTATTATCCTTAAAGTTCAATCTGAAATATTATACCTTTATTTCCCACAACAACTAGTTCCCTACCATACTTATTATTTTTATTTTGGTTGTAGTTAGAGTCCAATGAGATGGGATTCAGTATCTCTGTAATAACTGCCTTTAGCTGTTTCTGTTGGATCTTAATATTATGTTCAATGTTAACTTCATTACCTCTTTAATCCATTCTATAACTACCCATCTTGTGAACTGTTTTGAAGTGTTTTATTTCTCAAGTTCGATCATAGTACTGAAAAATTATATTCTCCTATTTCCTATTTTCCCTCCTCAACAAGTCGTAATTCAGTTATTTCTCCCTTCACCACTTGTTATTTCTCGTTTCTCTATGAATATTAATTTCTTTGATCTATTCTTCTTAACTAACATAAAATTTATATTCCGTTCTTTCTCTTTCTTTTAATTCATTTGTTCTTTTTACTGGTCGTTCATAGTTTATTTCCAAGGTGTCTCCATCTGATTACGTACGTATTTAGATACCAAATCTCAAGTTATTTCATGTTAGTTCTGCGGTGGCTCAATTGGTAAAGAGCGTTTACCTCTGATGCTATGGGTCGTCGGTTCGATCCCTCCTCATGTCATGTGGACTTTCTGGTGAAAAAACACCGTATGCCTTTGTTTCTCTGAGCGTTTCCGTCTCTTTCCAATTTCTTCATTCCATACCTATTATCCCATCATCATCCATTCGGTCTGAGCCAAAGTTGCCTAAAGGCTTCAAAATTAAATCATTTCTTGTTCCGTACATTTTATTGACCTCTTTCTTAATCAAGGGTTTGATACTCGCAGGAGACAAAAGTGGGTCGGAGCTCACTTTTAAATTGTACACCTCGTTCTTAGGATGACGTCTTCATTCAAGGAAAGGCAATGGTAAACCACCGTCGATTCATCTTGTCCAAGGGTCTTTGGGTCATAGACCTGCATCCAGACAAAAGAACCCCTCCTCCTCCTCCTCCTCATCATCATCATCACATAAAATAGCTTGTTAGAATTCTTATGGTCAAGCTTTCTACTAATTCTACTGAAGCTGCTGAGTGTTATAAGCTAATTCTGATCCCATTTACCACTGAGGAATAATGGCAAAAAATACTATGGCCACTTTTTGTAATAATATACGCCAGCACGGGCAAATAGTTATTTTAAACACGTTTTTATTAACTCGCTTTCTTGTCTGTCTGTTCGGTACAAATTTTGCAATCGACTTTTAACTCACTTCACATCATCCCATTTCTTTGAAATTTTATAAACTTGTTTGCTTCCGATGACAATACAATATTCAATCATTATATATACGACAAAACAATCCAGTTAACTGTAATTAATTAATTAAAATAATTCGAAATTATCCTTAAATGTACACAACGCCGCAACTATTTCGTGAAAATTGGGTTGCCTATCTCACAGGGAGTTTAATATTCATCTATTATACATAAAAAAATAATTAAAAAATGATTTTTAAAAACACGCTTTTTAAGATGGACTAAAAAAATAATAAATTGAATTAATATTATGAATTGGAAAATAAAAGCGTGGTTTCTCTTGCTTACCTTATCATAAAATCATAAATCTAAGAGCACCCACGCTTTTATTTTCCGATTCATAAGATTAATTCAATTTACTATTTTTTTACTTTTTAGTGCATCTTAAAAAAGCGTGTTTTTTAAAATCATTTTTAAATTAATTTTTGTTTATTTGAGAGTACCAAACATAAACAATCCATGATCACATAGGTTCACAATTGTCACTTCTACCCTTGTATTTACCGTCCAAGTACTACAAATCACTTAGTTATTGTGATGTTCTCTTAAACTCTGCTAAAACACGGTCAAATATCTACTTTACTTTCTGTGTGTTGGATCAGCATCTGTCGCCTAAGTTCTCCCTTATATATAAGGATTGGTGTCTCTTGGCGAACACTCTTTTAGGGGCAAGGATGCAAATGTATGGTAAAGGCCTATATTCTACATTCCATCCCGGCATTCTTCTGACTCTATGATACGTCAGTCAGGGTGGCCGGTGTAAGTGGGACTCTAACCCACCTTCTTCCCAGTTCTTATTGCTATAATTGTTCAAATTGCTATATTATAGCGTAGATTCGGTGTTGGCAACCAACTTAAAAACTTTTCGAAATGGCCATTTTTCTATCAATGTAGTAGAATTCGAAAATTCTCATAAAGTGTATATAAATTTGCCAGAAGTTTGAGGCATTACTATCAAAAATTTACTAACAACTTTTTCCAACTTTCAGCAACTATTAAAGTCAAATATCGGCTTTAGAAGTCGAATATCAAATATCGGTTCTTTGAACCATAACTAGTACTTGTACACTGATTTGCTTGGCTTAAAAAAAAAGTAAAGAAGGGGAAAATTCGTCTGGGAATAAGTGAATTTAAATAACAAATTTAAGTAATAACAACCAGTTCGCTTTAACTTGATTAAAGGTTTCTGTTTCTTTACTTAGGGGCATATGTAATGTACTGTACCTTCTTCGCCTCCCACTTGTGGTTTCTGAAACATTTCATTGTCCGGTACGTGAGAGGGTTTGCTGAATCTTTGGGGAAGAAACAAGTGGAGAATTGTCTCTGGGCAGTGGATGCTAAGATGAATGATAAATCTCTGTCTTAACAAAGATAGAAAAGAAACAATGAATTATATTCCCATAAATCATCCACGTGTGAGGTCCTTCCATCTTTTTTTTTTTTTTTTTTTTCACTTCTCGTAAAGTTTCTTTTATGTATTTACGTGCTTTAAGAATACAAACATTTTATGCTTCGTTTTGAATATTACTAGTCCTCTGGGACACTTTCTTTCTTTTCTTCTATGAAAATAAAAAACAAAATATACATTTTGACAGTAATATTTCTTTCTTACTAAGATGATTTGTAGCTTACATGTAAGGTAGTTGTTGATGCTGTTGTGTGCTCAAATCCGTGACAGTTCCAACTTAAGTAAGAAGGTATATCAATTACTAAACATGTGCTGATGACGTAGTAACTTCTTTTATTTTTTTTTACTAACATCACGAAAGATAATAACACTACTTCTGATGTGTTTGTTGTAGACAAAATTTATGGTATGGCTTCGTCTTGACGTCGTCATATTTCCGTTATGAAGAAGTTTATACAAAGTATATCGAAACGTCAACTGAATTCATGCATGTTTTATTTATGTTTAGTAAACAAAGCATTGGTCTCGCTTTCACTACATTGATCAGATGTAGCCAACTGATACGATCTTAAAGTCCTCACACGTTCTCGTACTGACTTGCTAGTCCATTATGTAAGTGACTTCTTCAGCTTGCGAACACGTTTCTACTACGGTGAGACTTATGGATCATCCTCATGAATAGCTAATATCTCCCGTTGCTTATTTAATTATGTATTTATTAAGATATCCAAATACAGCCCAACCCAAGTTTGCGAGTGAAGCCAAATTGGTATTCTAAGCTTACAATGAGACTATCACTGAGATCGTATCGAACCCTACCCAGAAATTTTGTTAGGAGCATCTCCGTACTATAGAGAGGTAATATACAAAAAAATTACCTGCCCATATTATCTGCAAGGCACGGAGATAGGGCTGTAAGATTGATCAAAGTGTACTCAAAGCGTATTTTCTATGATTTAATCAATTGAAGTCACTTCTGCTTAAGCTTCGTCCTGGAATGAAACACTGCCGAGTTCTAGCGTCACCTCCCATACTGCAGCACTCCTCGCCAGTGACGTATTTAGTGGGTCTGGACCACCCGAAATTCAGTTTTTTTTGTAAAATCCATATAATTTTGCTTATTTTACGAAAACAATTTAATTTCGGGTGGTCCAGACCCACTAAACACGTCACTGACGAGGAGTGTTGCGGTGTGGAAGGCGACGCTAGAACTTGGCAGTGTCTCATTCCAGGACGAAAGTTTAGCAGAAGTGACTTCAGTTGATTAAATCAGAGTTCCGAAAACTGTGGTCCGGGGACCACAGGTGGTCCTCGAGGCCTGTCCTTCGACAGGCGCAGGATGGTCCATTGGACCTACCAACTAATAAAACTGGTCCGCACTTGAAAATAGTTTGCGGATCGCTGGATTAAATCATAGAATATATATATATATATATATATATATATATATATATATATATATTACACTTCGACAGTATTCCAGCCCCTATCTCGATATCTTCCAGTTAATATGGGCAAATAATTGTTTTGAATGTTACCTCTCTATATAGTACGTATATTCTCCTAGCAAAATTTCAGGTAGGTTTTGATATGATCTCATTAATAGCTCAGTTATCTAAGCTGCTAGTTTACTTCTTTCTATATCCAATTCTTAATAATTAAAAACATCTGCTCCTCATTCTTTAACATTCTACTACTGCAAAGATTCTAGACACGTCCCTGAAAATACGCATTGTAACTACAAGTGACATCTAGTTCACTGCCAGTTCATTGAATTGAGAAAGCAGTTGAAAAAAAGTTATTTAAAAAAAAAATATTGATAATCAATCACTGGTGTGGAAGAGTACGCCTAAGAACAGAAATAGCATATTTTCAAAAATACACAGAAAAAAACGTCGTTGTCGTGAACGGGATTCGAACATTGATCTCTCATTTGCTGATTGGATGTTCTATCCGCCAAGCTAGCACCGTCTTGGTATTACAATGGCTTTAACACTCAAGCGGCAATCGGGAGATCCATGTCCAAGTCTCGATCACGACACCGGCAGTCATTTTTGTGTAATTTTCACTGTTACTATACATAAAGCCTTTGTGTAAAGCAGTGTTCGAAGTGGGTAAGAAAATGTAAGGGAATGCTTTGGGAAGTGGGCTAGAAAAATAAGGGTATATGCTTGCAGCTAGTGGGGGGTGAGTGCCTATTGAAAATAAAGGCAATGAGCTCCCATTAATAAAAAGGTAGGGATAGGCCAAAACCAAAATGAAAAAGGTAAGGGCACGGCATGCCCCCATCGTTCCCCCCTCCACTTCGAGCACTGGTGTAAAGGGTACTATTCCGCGAAGGAATTCAAAAAAATGACTGAAGTAATGATTTGTTCCATCTAAGTTGTCTATTTCTTATTTTAAATTATTTTAAAATATAGCTTGAAGTTATCCACTTATTTATTTAATGCTTTTAATACTTAATATATTATATTAAGGAAACTTCATAAATCTAAAATAAGCAACAATTAAGACTTGTTAAGATGCTTTTCATAGTTGTCGAATTGTAAATGTCATTCTGTCTCCTCTCCTGTAACTCTTGTAAACAAAGCAAGCATTTTTTATAGTTCTTTTGGACAAGGTGTGTTCACAGGACCAGAAGCCTCTGAAAAACAAGTTCGAGTAAAGAGTTATGTAAGACAAAATGAAGTGGCAGAGGATGAAGTCTTAAAAGAAAGAAAGAGAGGATGTGAAACAGAAGTAGCCAGAAATGACAAGGCCACCCATGATATTAGCATTTCAAGTAAACGACAAGAAATGTTTTTAATAGTTTGCTGTCAGACTGACACGCGATCCTATCAACGTGAACATGACCTCTACGTCAACATGATTCTTTCTTTTTTTTTTAATTTTCTGGATGCTTCCATCTGTTTAGATATAAAAAAAAAGAGAAACAGGATCATCTCTTCAGTTGTAGTTTAAAAGCCATTGATGAAAGTGAATTGGAGAACAAGCGGAGATAGGAATAATAACAATAAAAGATTATAAAGTAACGTAACCTGGGCAAAGAAAACACGTTTCCGTAATCTATAGTCGCAAAAGAGAACATGCACTTCTTCTTTGACGAAGTCTTACAACAATACTTCACTAAACAGAATTTATGGCTGATGAGACTTTACATTACATTAAACGAAAACAGAATAAACGTTTAACAGTTTCGACACTCTAGCAATGTCTTGTTCACATTCA
>JAGDQP010025354.1:14113-26999 GCA_022664845.1 Lepisma saccharinum | reverse complement strand
ATGAATCGCATTTCAATTCTAAACCATGTCCTTCTGACTTTTGTTCTGCCTTTCGTTGTGACTTGTTTCAATACAATTCGCTTTCTCTTTGAACTTTGACCCGCCATAACCTTGTTATTACTGGAGCTCTGCAGCTAGGATTTCACAGGTGTACTATACTCGTCACTAGCTTCAATTTAAGGTATCACTTGATGAGCAACTCGAGTTCTCACTTCGGGTACTTTACTTGTCAGATACTCATGGAATTGCAATTATTTAACAGTAAAACATCTCTTCTAAAAACGTAATATCATTTGTGAAACTCAAACATTTTCCTTCCTTTCAAAGACGCAGAAACGGATAATATATTTCAACACCAAAATGTATCGTCACATAAATTTAAATGATTACTCTGCCTGATAAGTTCTCATTCGTCCGTACCAGCAACACGCCAACCCTACTGCTTCTTCCAAGGATACATGATTGGATGAAAGTGCTTATAAACAAATATTGCTAGTTCATGTTCCCGAGAAATGAATTTAAGTAGAACCATATTGATTTATCTGTTATATTTTCTTTAGTGTATATTAATAGCCCTTGGTTTAGTTCTTAAAATACATTTTATTAAAGGCTGAGTTTTAAAGACCTTTTGACACAGTAATGTTTAGCTGATAGTGCGATTTGAAGTTTGTCTCATAGCAGTGTGCTATTTCTTTGAACATTAATTAATAATTAAAAGATACTTAATTATTTATTTATTTTCAACCCAACAGCCCAATTACAGTGTCAATATTTACAATGCTCATTTACAGACATTTTTATTATAATATATCTAAACAGTTTGGAAGACATATCACATATATGCAATTCGATATAAGTTCTACATATTTCATTGTAGGTAGAACACATTCTCCAGATTGGTGACTTCATCATTATATCTGTACTTGCCTTTTTGCAGTGAAAAATACTAGTGTTGTCTACGCGAGTTTTTAATGACGGTACACGAAACTGTGATAATGATACTAAGTCTGTGCAGTCTAAGTCATTTTGAATTATTTTCTACGAAATAATAGATCAGAAATGGCAGATCAACCTTTGCTCTGTTTTTTTGACAATTGTATTGTGATTTTTGATAAGTAGGATAGATCCGAGTTAGTTTATGTGTTAGTAATTTAAGCAATACTTATTGTATTTTCTCTAGTTGTTGACAGTTTATTAGTTGTTGCGGATTTCAAATAGGAGAAGCATATTCTAATTTGGGACGAACACAAACATACTACATTTTTTCTAATGTAGAAACGTTATAAAACTCTTTTTCCCCATCCTTATTACAAATCCTAGTATTTTAAAAGCTTCATTTGTAGTATTTGTTTTGTGGCTGTTAAACATCAATTTCATATCAAACGTTACGCCAAGGTATTTAACTACATCGTGTCTACTTAATGCATACTTATGAATTTCATAATTAAATCGATAAATAGTTTTGTTTCTACTCAATTATAAAACTTTGAATTTCTTCGTATTCAATGATAGTTGATTGACAGCGCACCTGTTAGTAAAGTCGTCTAAACTATGCTGTAGTTTATTGGCATTTTTCATGGAATTAATTTTAGCATATATTTTGAGGTCATCCGCGAATAGTAAATTTTCTTTATCCGGTACGAATTTAAACAGGGCATTAATGAACAAGAGGAATAACAATGGTCCAATATACGAACCTTGTGGGACTCCTGAGATTGCTGTATATTCATCAGATTTGAATTATTCAAATAGAACAGACTGTCTGTGATTAGGCAGATAAGAGCGCATAAATCTAAAAGAGGATAGACAGAAGTAATAGTAGTTTCATTATAATAGACAGAAGTAATAGTGATCACAGTTCTCTACTTCAAAATATCATTATAATAAAATAGTAATAGGAGGGGGAAAGACGTAGTTCTAATGATGTATATAAAATCCTGAAGCAAACATTGATTAATTCATTGCCTGGTGGAACATCTAATTATTAAACAGTTTCTCAAAACTTTTCCAATTGTTATAAAAATCATAATAGAAAGGGGAAAAAACATAGTTCAAATGATGTATATAAAAACATGAAGCAAACTTTGCTCGATTCTTTACCTGGTGAGGCAATTAAACAGTGTCTCAACACTTTTACGGTACATTCCCAGTTAATCTATGTTCCATCCAATAAAAAAGACTGTTCCAAAGATTACAAGAGGAAGCTGTGAAAATTTTACAAAAAGTTTGATTTATACCGCGGAATTGAAATAAGGGTAGTTTTGCGAGATCTTCCGTTAAATTTATGAAAATCACATATTGCTGGAAGCGAGAGAAAAGATAAACAGGATCATTGTTTTCGAGCATTTTGTATAGGAGTATAAGCTTGTGGGACTTACTTCGTTCATGTAAGCGGAGCCAAATTTATTAAAGTAAGGCGAAAGATGATCGAAGTATCTTAGGTCAAAGATAAAACGAACTCAAGCGTTTTGGACATGTTGCAGTCGTCTGGCTAGCTCATTCGTAAGGTTAGAGTAAACTACATCCCCATACTCCAGGTGTGATAGTACCAACATCCTAGATAAAGATATTCGAACCGGCATTGGTAATAATGTTTTTATGTCACGTAATAAGTACAAACACGCAAAATCTTTGCTACTTTTGTGGTTAATATGATCTATCCAGGGTAAGTTATGATGCAGTATTAAACCCAAGTCTTTGACTGTGCGCCGGAACAATATTGGGGTGTTATCTATAATTAAGAGGTAACGATTTGCAGTCAATATTGCCACGAATATGCTTAGAAGCTAATAGCTTGGGATTTTCTTGGGTTGATGCTCATACCATGTCTTTGTGACCTTCTCCCTAAACTATCTAAATCATAATTTACTTTATTTATTGCTTGATGCATCTCCGATGGCGAGGTTGAAAGATAAATTTGAAGGTCATCGGCATAGAGATAATAACGGCAGTACGTAAAGGCATCAGATATGTAATTTATGTAGAGAGTTAACAAAGGAGGACTTAAAACACTACCTTGAGAGACACCGCATGAGATTGAGGTTACAAAGGAGGATTTATTATGACACATAACAAATTGTTCACGATTAACCAGGTAGGAGTTAATCCACAATACGGCTGATTCAGAAAAGTTAAAGACAGCTTTCAGCTTAGCCATCAGTATATCGTAGTCAAAAGGTTGAAAAGCTTTGCTATAAAACAACAGTACTAGGATTGTAGCTTGTCTATGTTGCATGGCCCAACGTGTACCAGTGCAGTATTGGTACTGTGGTTAGGTTTAAAACCTGACTGAAGATGTTCTTATTGTGTTGTATGTAAGATTACTGTGGATCTGATCTTTAACAATATATTGCAGTGCTTTTGATAAAGCTGGAAGAATGCTGATTGGACGGAAGTCACTCGGTTACCCAAGTCACGCTGCTAGATTTAGGAAGGGGGCGTACCATACTTAGTTTCCAAATTGATGGAAAACTTCCGTAAGTGATTGAACTACTAAAGATGTCAGTAACATAGGTCAGAATATGGGGAAGGGTTAGTTTCAAAATTTTAACTGCGATATGATCAGCACCTACATTCGACTTGATTTCCTGAATAGTCCTTGTCACCTGCCTTGGACTAACCAGCGTGAAATAAAATTTGTCCCTATCCACCTGTCGCCCCAAAGTTGAATTAATAATTTGAGTTTTAACAATTGTATCAATAACTGGAACCTCAGTGAAATGACGGTTTAAATCATCTAATGAACAGTATTGAGTAGAGTCAATATCTATTGTTCGACCCACCAGATTATTACAGAGCACCCGAGGGTTACCGCCTACATTAAACAGGTTAGATACAAAAAGTTTTTTTTTGGCATTCCTGACAGCCTGATTGCAGCCGTTCCTGAGAGATCGATAACGTTCAAAACTAATACTTGTATTATCAGAGTTCATTCGTTTTTCTTTCTATGAGCAGAGTCTCTTTTCGCCATCAATGTCAAAATGTCTTGTGTAATCCATGGCGATGGTGGTCTAGTTACTCTCCTTTTCCTGATAGGTTCATGCTTACTAAGTAGTTGAAGAATTAATGAATTTAGGGCACGCATTCTGTCACTAAGGTCTATGTTATTGTTTATCGTATGCCATTCAATGTTATCCACCTCATAATTTAGCACTACTAGATTTATGTTTTTCAAATCACTGTAGGTCACCATTCTGGGTTTGCATTTTTTCACCGAAAGAGAATAAGCACCAAATATCAGATCATGCAAAGATATACCACTTGCACTAAGCTGGCCATGTAGGATTGCACCTTCTGGTTGTGTTGTTAATTTTAAGTCTAGCCAACTCTGACAAAAAGGTGTGTAGTTTCTTGTAGTTTACAGATAATAAAATTATAAGACGAGATCGTATTACGAACATTTTGTATGTGTGATTTAAATAATAGCAAATCGTAGTTAAGATCTCCCAGAATTATAACTAGTTCATATACCCCAATTATGTTACCAATTTCATCCTCAAAATTTCTAAACCAAGCACCAGGCAGTCTATACGCAACTACGAAAGCTTGTTTTCTTAATTTACTGCATAAATTTAAAAAATCAAATCACCCTTGTACTTATATCAGAAGTAAAAAGCAGATCTGAATCCATAACTACGTTACACGTGGTAGTAGTAAATTTGATATCTCTCGTCATTTATTAAAGATCACAGAAATATATTTCTCTATTTCTGCAGCAAGAGCCTGGAACTCCTTGCAGATATCGATAACCAACATTAAGATATACGAAACATTTAACACCTCAATTAAGCTACTTTTACTTGGTGTTCAGCGACTAAGCCTTGTTACCCATGATGTTTGCAAATAGTCTTGAAGTGTGTGTGTGTTTGTGTATATGTGTGTTCCTTTGATTATGTATGCTCCTATATTTGTGTTTCATTCTACATATACTACTTTTTTTTGTTTCATTCTACGTTGTTCTAATTTATATTATACTACTATATTTTATTAATTTTACACCGTGTACTTATGTAAATACTATACTATGTTATATTTTATTAATTCTACATTGTACTACTTTATATATATTATAGTACTACATGTATTAATTTTACTACCCTATGTATTATTTTTTTATATATTTTGATTTCAAGATTTTTTATTTTGTCTTTGTTTCATCTACTTTGTATTTCATGTAAAACTGACAAGCGTTAGGTGACAGAACAGCCTTTGGCTGAACCTCGTCCGCTGTAATAAAGCTCAGTTCTTTTAATTTGAGGGTGCACTTTTATACAACCCTGATCGACAACACGCTGAATCCTGGCTGTCTGGGTACCCCAGCCTTTTTACTGTGTGTAAAAAAAATTTTGTGACGTTAGATGATTGACGTCAATCGATCGCTGTTGCTGAGGTGCGTTTCTCACTAGGCGTTAAAACGGTCGTTTCACTCGCACAAGCCCAATAGTCATAGTGAGTTGTTCAACGAAGGGTACAATCCATGCCCATTATTTCGAGTGTTCCTTCCAAACACATAAAGCTGTATAATTATTCAACAATTGCAATTTCAACAGTATATGCAACTTGTTAAAGGCACATGTTTGTAATCATATCAAAGTGTGACACAAACTAACCGATTACAATATAGACCATACGATATCGTAGGAAGCAACCTGATCAAAAACTTTCTTAGTAATACTATTCAGACTCTGACATTTCCTATTCCTAAATCTGAGAAAGGAATTCAACCCTTACTAAATAAAATCAGATTCACTTCAGAAATTATTCAGTGACATGGAAACTAACATATTCTCTATACTTTGCAATCGTCGTTTACGTTACATGATTTTCTGTTAAAGGCGTTATTCTTTTATTATCAATATTATTATTGTTCCACATGTTGTTTTTCTGGACAAGTTAATAAATATCACCAGTATATGGATATTTTCAGAGTAAATTTGAATCTATATTTAAAGAATTATTTAAATTTCTTAAATCCAGTTAAATTTGGAAATAGCAGGTGTTATAATTTTTATGATTTTAAAAATTATTCCTTCCATTTTATCTTGTTTAAAATGTGAAATAAAATTTTTATTTTGTATCTTAAATTCGACTTGACTGAAAAAGATATACAGACTTGTATGTATCTCGGACATTTCGAAACACGTAATAATAGAACTAATTGTAAATATGATAAATTATTTTGTTTATTTATCATTTTTTTGTATCTGCTTTCGTCATGTAATTTGTGTGTTGATTTGAATCAAATCAGAAACTATTTATATATATTTTATTTTATATTATTTGTATTTGTTCTTTTTTGTACTTAATCTTATTTCAATATGTATATTTTTCTGGGTGACATTTTGTGGCCATGTGGCTGTACTGTCTTTTCCCGTAAACAAACAAACAAATAAACAGGTAATAATAATAATAATAATTTTAATTTAATTTGATTTATTTGAGTGCTATGAACAGTTGGAACGCCAAGGTGAAAAATATTACATTAATTGAGTGGATTCATGAAGCAAGCGACAAAACTCAGATAAAATGAACTGTAATACAATAAGATACATGAAATAAGCAAAAGTTGCATGAGTAAGCAAAAAAATACAAGTAAAAAGTAAACAATAAAAGAAACAAGCAGAAAATGCACGTAAAACTTATACTAAAAGAATTAACTAGTAGGATTCAAAATATGTAATTAGACATTCGAGTTATATGTCACATTTATTATCCCTAGCCAAAATAGAAGAATGTATCTTGTTCGGTACAAAGGAACATTATTTTTTTTTAAATATAATAATTACAGTGTAGTTCATTCCAGAAAATTTTACGAAAAAGCTTACCATGTTGTTTACTTCTTCTTATATCTAGAAGTTCAATGTGAAAGAAATTACACCAGTAATCATAACGATAGAAAAATATGGTAAATTGAATTAAAAACACATTAATCTAAAAAGGCACCTTTGTACAGCTTATAGATTGTCAGACATGGTTTTGAACAAATCATTCCATACACTGGAGGCATATTATAATGTAGTTCGAACCAATATTTTGTACAATGTTATGAACATGCCGATGTTGTTAAATCTCTACCACTGATTAAATATAAAACAAATTAGCTTGCGCACTCACCAATAAGATCATAGATATAATTATTTAAATTTATGTTAAAATGAAAGATAATGCGCAAGTCCTTAATAGTTTCGAATTTCTCTATTTCAATATCCCTCAACTTATATAAGCTTGCATAATATTGCGATTTTTCGTAAATCTTGTAAATTTATGTTTTTGTATACTAATTTGATTTTCTTTCTAATACACCACTCATCAATTTTATCAATATATTTTAGAAGAAATTAATTGTCTGTAAGGTTTGACTTCTCTAAATATCTTTAGGCTGTCAGTATACAAAAGTAAATTAGAATTACTAATTTCATCACATAAGGCATTGATGTAGATTTTGAACAAAAGAGGGCCTAAAGGGAACCTTGAGGTATGCCATTCTTGATGGTAGCTTTCTCGCATATAAAATTACCAAGTTTAATACTAAAGGTTCTATCAGTCAAATACTTCTTGAACCAACTGACCAAAGTTGGCGACAAGCCAATCCGCGACAATTTCTTCAATAAGGTGTTACGACTTACGCTATTAAATGCCGTGGCAAGATCAATATATATTACATCACATTGAGACCTAGTGACAATGCACCCTTCATTAAAGTTTGTTAGAACACACAGATTCCTTGTAACCAATTTGCCTTGAGAAAAAGCATGTTATCTATAATTTAATTTTAGTTTCTTATTAAACTGGAAGTATTCACAAATAATGGTCTCAACAATTCTGGCTTTAAAATTTATGATGGTGATGTTAAGTAAAGAGGCCTGTAATTGTTAAGTAAAAAAACTTTTACCGCCCTTGTATATAGAGATTATATAGACCTCTTTCTATTGGCTTGGTTTAATATCTTGTTTGAAGGAGTTATTGTACAAATCCACCAATGTTGGCACAAAATACTCAGTACAGTTGGGGACATAATAACATAGCTGGGGACGTAATTGGTTCTAAAAAGAAGAATAGTTCTTCAATTTCTTAAGTGCTAAAAATACATCTTTTTCTGAAATTTCAGATATGCCTATTATTGTTCCCATTGTGTCATGGTAATCTGTTGAATGTCTTACTTACTAAAGATATGCACATAATAATGTCAAAACAGCGTAACTATTTCCTTCGTATGATTTACCAGATTACCATAGTGCTTTATAGAATTAATATTGTAAATTTCTCATATGTGCTGGAGAAACTCTTTTGATTGAGGAGCGTAGCTTACATGCAGTTTTGTTACAATAGCATTGCAACGTAAAATGCATACTCATTGGACACTATTAGTAACATTTTCTTTTGTTAGCACTAAACAAATAATTATCATATAGAGCAGTCTATCGGGCAACGAAAATATAGGAATTTGTAATAAAACTACGTGGGTTTGAAGGAAACAGCCTACTAAGATTAGATGGAATACGACGACAATAACACCCATGCAATTATACAGACTAATCACAGAAACATAATACAAACGACAAAATATAGAGCATCATAATAAAGTGACGGACGTGATACGTAATAGAACCCAGCTCACATACCTTTATTACTACACTGATTAACCTGGTTCTCTGCGGCGAAGATGTAGACTTGGATTGAAATCTCGGTCATTCTCTTATTGCAGGCGTCCTCGGGAAACAAGACCTTTCTTCTTTTCTTCATCAGGACTGTTCTCGTTTCCTTAACTTGACTCTCGGTCATGACTCGTGCAGAACTGAGTCGGGTAACATGCGCGAAGACTTGTTCTCGTTGGTAAATCAGTCACGATAAGCCAAGAGGGAGTCCTGCTTCAAGCTGATATAGAAGAACTCATTACATGGACCTATGTCACTAGACAATCGCAGATCACATTGTTGAAGCAAGAGTTTTTAATTTTCAGCCAATCGAGTACAGTGGGTGGTGATTCTATTTTGTTCTTTTGCTGTGTTTGTTTGTACGTTGATCTACTGATTTAACGTCTGTGAAATGTGATACTTTACTGTAATATTTTCCTACAAAGCTTGTCCTTGATTGAAAACACATGTTGTATTTTCTTAACTGTCTGGTTTCTGAATATATTGAGATGCGATAGAATGATTGTTTTAACTGAAGACACTTTTCATTTCTCTTCCTTGTATAAATGTGAGATTGGGTTCTTTTATAAAATACATTTTATTTACAATTACGTATTGCATTGGGTGTTAAATATCATTCACCAATATAGTTTCGAACCTTTTTCAAATTTTCCAGAAATTTGATTTGTCCTTTGTAATACTAGTTTTCAGATGAATTATGTAAGCATTTTTGCCGCGATGTACCTTTCCTTAACCTCTTTGCACAAATGAGAATATTTCTGATACCAACTTTGCATAGCAGTCTTGTTGTATTTCATAAAATATTTTGTTTTCTTATAAATAAGTTTTTAATTCTTTATATATCTAAATATCTCTCTTCGTGCATTTATCATTTTCAAAGGTGACTATGGGAATGTTTCCAGTTTTGTAGAAAGAGGCAGACGCCTATGGTCTAAGACAACACCATCAAATTGAGACTTTGAATATGTATATTGATTGGGTATATTAAGAAAACCTTCATTAAAAACTTTATTATAGTGACATTTGACAATAAATAGGAGTAAATAACGGGAGTGATGGCACCTCGATAAATCAGTTGGGAAGGATTATAAATTATAGAATATTGTTATACGTTGCTAAGTAATATATACAAGGTAGAAGGCACACCTTCTTTTCCTGTTTCAGCAATCACTTGTTTCCTATTATCTATCTCTTCTAAACACATCATAATCATTAAGCTGAATAAGATATTCCCTATCGTCCTTAAACCATGTTTCAGTAAAGGCTAATATATCATAATCACTGCAATTAATTGCCTGTAGAAGTTAATTGTATTTCGTGTTTAACCCATTGGCATTCTACAGGTGAATTGTAAAGTCTACCTTATTATTATTCATAATGAATGAATAAGTACCCTTGTACACCTTAATAATTCGGTAAAGTACCTTATTACTGTCGAAAGTAAGTAGGTGTATAATTTTATCCTCCAGTTAGTTGCCGTAAAATCTTGTGTAAAAAACACCTTCCGGACAGAAATTAGGGTTATCTATAATATTATAATCATCTCTTGAGACCTGTATATAAAATTAGAAATACCGGTAACCTTGATGTTTTGTTTGAGCTGAGAACATTTAATCTTAATTGTCATGAATATTTTCTACTACTACTTTAACACACAAAACATTGCATCTAATCTGATTACAAATAGCTCCCTTGTAGTATCAGACCTTTTGCGTACTTTTAATTTGTTTGACATTTTAAGACCTTTCTCTAAACCTGATTTACTCTTACTGTGAGCTCATCAAGTCGCAGAACTGTTTTCATCACCTTTATTGTTGGTTTGCTTCCGTTTTCTATAGCTCACATCTTTCCACTCAAGATCACTGTTATCAGCCGAACACTCGGTTGACTTGGGCGTATTGTGCACCCTTGTTTCTACGAGAGGCTTTTGTGTTGGTGTGGTTACTACTTGATTCGTGTCCACTACATCGGCGTACGTTTTCTATTTATTCATGTTAGATAGAGTGTCAATTGGTTTATATTTTTCCGCTTTCAGTGAAATAACTTCGACTTTCGATGCATCATATTGAGCCACTATGTCCTGCAGTTTATCAGTGATTAACTTCATGTTTTCACTAACAGTAGTTGAACAATCACAACACTCAAACTTGAGGAACTTGAACATTTTCACTCGAGAAGGAGCAGTTGCTTTCATTTATTGCGTTTCCATGATCAGATTGATTACCTGAAATTTCAACGTAAAGTACATTTCTTTCATTTGAAGACCTTACTGTTGTCATCCCTCCCACGTGTACATTTATGACATTTGAAAGAAGAAACTAAATTATTCATGAATATATCGTACTCAGTTTTACCCATTTTCAGTTTCTCAAATGGAAACACTGCGCTTTCTAATATTATTTGCTTTCCCAATAAGAGACCGGAGCAGAGACCACAAACGTCAGCACTCGGGGCAATAATAATAATAACAATAATGCGGATTTAACCCGGCGCATACGATTACGTAAGGTAGCTTGTATCTATGAAAGCTTCTATCCACCACTTGCTACCGAAGTTGTTTAAGACAATTACCTGTCAAGTTAGAACAAACCTAAGATGTCAAGCTGTTATGGCGTAAAAAGAAAATATTTCAGTTTAAGGAGTAATATAACAGGGATAGAATTTGCAACAAGTTTGTAACTATATAAGAGATCACTGGAAGATCCAACAGATGTATTTTTCGAGGTGAAATACATGTCTTGGGAATAAAATATGTGTTGGATGTCTCTCCTTTCGATATCCTTAAGTGTGATTTTGACGGATAGGTGAATAATTTGTCCGCAACAGTCTGCATTCTTATAAAGCACAGAAATTATTAAGATTCATCTTGTAGGACATTTTCTGGTAAAAGAATTTAAATATTTGAACACGAAATAGAGACAATGCATTGAACATAACACATAGCTTAACACGAATCACGCATAACAATTTACATCATATAAATAAAGGTATTAATATGAGGCACTATTAACTTACCAAACAAGTCTTGTAATTATGCATACTTATAACGTCCCGTAGCATTGGTTTATGTCCAATTGTTCCAAAAAAAGCTTAATTTCTGTTTATGGCATCCGAAAGCATGAGAAAATGTCCTGAAAACAAGTGTAATTCCCTGGATGGAAGTTAATTTTACAAACATAATCGTCGTTGTACAAGTGCATATGACGGGGCCAATCCCATTAATGTGGTCCAGAAACAATTAATATGGTTGCTCGATCTCTTCTAAAATATTTATTTTGTTAATATTATAGTTCTTATGTGAATTGTTCAAAACCGGTATTCTTTAATTTTTGTCCTTACCGATTCATCATTTGCGGCCATTTTTATATAGCGCTGCATCACAAAATGTGTGGTTTTCAGACGTTTACAGAAAAGGTAACATCTCGAAACTGGTTTATCATAGGATTTCTAAAAGTCTGTTAGATAAATTTAGTCCTCTGTATGAACAGACTAAAGTGTAATCGAACTGGTCAAAATAGCATCCAAATGTGATTGTAGGAATAAGACATCCGTTTGTAAGGCCCTGTTTTGCAAGGAAAGAGTTAAATGACAAAGTTGATTTTTTGTAGACTATTATATATCAAAGTATATTGAAGGTGTGCAGAAAACGATGGCTAATATATGATTCTTTCATTTGTTATGAATTTACAAACATCCAAAATTATCATTAGAATTCAAAAGAAATATGTGAATGCTTAAAGTAGAATGATTTGATTATGTGTGTACATATTTTGGAGATACAGGACTAAAGACAAACTTTACGGACACCCATCACATCTTGCTGTTGTACTCTGGTGGTAATTTAACATAATTACTATAACGCACACAAGCAACATTAACCCTAATTTGAAAATATGTAACTCCGTTCACACTCAAATCTCCAAGTTAAAATTTCTACGATAGTTTCTCCTTATGCAAAAGCATAGCGTGTAAAGAAATCAGATTATTATCTGTGGTACCAACAGAGATATGGGGCCCTAATATTCATAAAATACGATATTTTATTTTTAATAATTCATCAAATCTTATGGAACCATACATCAACCTTCATATTCTGCACACTGTTAATATACTTTGATATGTACTAATCTACAAAAAATCAACTTTATAATTTAATCCTTTCCTATATAAACAGCACACTGAAAAACGGAAAATTTATATTTCTACAATCACATTTGAACACTATTTTGAAG
>JAGDQP010025354.1:0-13713 GCA_022664845.1 Lepisma saccharinum | reverse complement strand
AACAGTTATGATACATTGGTTTCCAAACAGACGTTATGTTTGAAATGAACTCTGAAGTAACAAATGAGGCTAGTAAGTTATCAATAACCGAAGAAACCAGTGAGAATATGGGAATCAAGAAACACTTGGAAAATAGAGGAAAAATAGTTATGAATAAATTAGAAAAGATCCAAATTAAATAAGTAAATTAAAGAGGCTGTGAAAATTAGATAAATGTACTCTCTTTTCAAACTTGATTGATTGAAGTTTCTTTATTGGATAGACAATGGATGGATAGGAAAGCTCTCTGATTCTCAGTTAATGATCAATTAGGAGAGTTGTGGGAAACAATTTTCAAAACGAAAAGAAGAAAAGACCAAAGTGTATTTAAAGAAAAATTCATTCTTGGCAGAAAATGATATGCTGAATGCTCCGTTAGTTCCATCTACTATGTCGCTGGAAGGTAAAGCTATGTCAATCCAGAAATAAGTGTAGTGTTAGACGAGATAGGTTTGGGGAGTTTCTGCATCACCAAGGATACAAGAGAATCTAACAGTATGACAAGTTTGGTTAGACAAAGGCTGAGTTTCAGAAAAAAAAGACATTAATAACCTTGTAACCGAATACAATATAATCTAACCCAAAGCTTTGATTTTGTTAAGTTGGTTATAGCAAGCGCAACTTAAGCAATGACTTTGGTTTGTGATTTGAAAACAGTGACATTGGCTTGTATTGGAAAATGGAGATAGTTTTTTCTTTATTTGTAAGGAGAAGTGAAGTTGTTAGATTGGAAAATGAAGACTTTACTTTACTCTGTAAAACGTTTTTTTTTTTAAGTTGTATTAAGCTGAGGAACTAATGCTAATGTTACTTTAGCTGATAAATAATATGTCTATTATTTCTGGGATATAAAAGATATGATGGATAATACCTATTATGCATGGAATATTGAACAGCAAGTTGGGTTACAAAGGTAAACAAGATACTACATTGAAATTTGATGTATGGATATCATACGTTAACACTACTTATAGTTATGGAATGATGACATTAAAGTTTAACTATTGAGTTATGATATCGTTGGTAGACTTTTTCTGTAGTAAACAATATTTGGGAATTACGTTAGATGCTTATGTGCAAAAGTATTATTAAACCAGATTCACATATTTAACCATGGAAACACTTTGTGATACAAGTATATAAAACTAATTGTCATACTTGCACTATGGGATATATGGGACAAAAGACTGAATTAAACAACTAATATTCAAAGTGTATTTACATATTAGTTGCTTATTTGGAGGCTACAGTCTCAACACAAATTTTGAATATTGGAAACACACTGACATATACATGACATTCATGAATATAATTATATATATATATAATTTTGAGCCGTTTTCTATCCACTGCTGGATGAAGGCCATCCCCTTGTCTTTCCACATATCACAGTGTGCTGCTATCATTAATCATGTAGCTCCAGAAAAACACTTGATTTCATCTACCCATCTAGCATTTGGACGTCGTCTCGGCAGTTTCTTTTCTCTAGGAATCCAATGTAGTACATTTGTCGTCCACCTTCCATCTGTTCGTCTAGCTAGGTCAGCGGCCCATCTCTACTTCATCTTCTTCGCAGTCTTGATTATAGTTTCAACCTTTCACTGTGGGCGAATCCATTCATTTGTCTTCCTGCCCTCCTAGTTTTTCCTAGCATGCATCTCTCCATTGCTCTGTGTGTAACTTAATCTTTGAGTCGTTTGCAAAGCAAACTACCAATGTGTCTGAAGCGTAAAATTTATAATCAATATATTTTATCTGTAATGATGTATGGCCGTGAATCCTGGACATTGAATGCACAGACAACTCAAAGATATGTATAGGGTGGACAAGAATTTAGTGTCAAAACTCTAGGAACGAAAAGTTCTAATGAAAATAAGGAAAATAGTTTTGGATATGCAGACTACCGAAAGCGTGGGAAAATGAACTTTATAGCTTGATATTTCCAACAACATTAACAGTAAAACTGCGGGAACAAGTTACCTTAAAGACTTCAAACCTGCTCTTCCCAAAAATGCACGTTTCAAACTTTTGCTATTGTTGCGCAAGGGATTCGCCAAAGGAGTAAGGGATTCCCAGAAATTCTCTGAAGTAATGGTAGGCCGAAATGTGCATGAACTTCATGATTTTCCAGCAGGTAACAATAATTCGTTTGCGCAAAGTCGATATCTCAAACAGATTCTATTTTCTAAGCGATTTTTATAAATCACGTTTTTCCATAACCAATAGGAGTAAGCTATTGTCCGAACGTGCATATATTCAACGAGCTATTCATTTATTTGTTATCCAAGAGAAAGAATGTCATTGAAAACCTGGATGCCGATGATTAATCATGTAAACAATGCAGTATAGGGTAATAGACAACAGTGTAGTTTTTCAGTCATGACAAGGGAACGCTACAGATTTACTAATAATTATGAAAAAGGAAAGAAATAAGAGATATATGTATTCAGTTGAAATAACATGGACAATATTCCTTACACACCTGATCGTCCTGATACGTTTGTACGAATGGATTATGGAAACAGAAAATGTGAGATCTGCCTATTAATAACATAAACAAAAAAGAAAAGAGATAAAATGGTGAATTGAGGTTGAGGTTTAAGTTGAAAGTTCAGGTATTGAAATTTGGAGAAAGACATTCTGAAGAGAGAGTTGTGTAATTCCAAAATGGGATGTTCTAATTAATTTTAATTTTGTGAAACTACCATGGGTGATGATTGCATAAAAGCAGATATTAAGTAGATGAAATGAAGTTGAATAGACAGCAATGTTCAAATCAAAACCATAGACCAGAAGAATAAAGGTTTCGGTGAATAAATGTCGAGTTAGGCAACCACGCAGTTTTACAAAAATCACTCGGAAAGTGAAATCTGTTTGACATATAGACTTGTGACAAACGAATTATTGTTACCTGCTGGAAAGTCGTCAAGTTCATGTTCAGCCTACGTTTACTTCAGAGAATTTTCTCGAATCCTTTAGTTCCTTTGGTGAACTCCTTCCGCAACCATTGCACACTTTGGAAAAACGCATTTTTGGGTAGAGCAGGTGAGAAGTCTTTGAGGGTACCTTTCCCCGCAGTTCTACTGTTAATTATATTGGAAATATAAAGCTGTATATTTCATTTTCCCACGCTTTCGGCAGGCTGAAGCGGAATTTGGTAAATTACAAAGACACATTTTGCCCTTACTTTGATGATAATTTTTCATTCCAAGAGTTTTGACCATGAATTTTTGTTTACTCTGTATATGTATATCTATTAGGTAGATGTATATAAGCTTTATTAAACTTTTAGTTACCGTTAACAGTGATCTCTTAAGGTTGTAACTTCGGACATATTGGTTTTTCTTTCATGTTAATACGATACAAGAATTTCCATCGTGTAGCGATTCTCTTCTTTCATTGTTTAAAGCTATTTCTTGTCTTTACCAAAGTCCTGTGTTCTCAGGAACATAACAATTACCTAATTAGTTTTCAACTGAAGCGAAGTTTTCCTGGAAAATTTCATCATTCTTCTTTCTCTCTCTCTCCGATTTATTTTTTGCTTTATCCCCAGAAGTACAATATAAACCTCGGAGAGTTAAATGAAGCAAGACAATTCCTCTTCCCATACACTTCCACGTCAAGCCAATAAATACACATTTTTTCATCTCCTAAGTTTAATTTGCTGGACGGAAAACTTCCTTCAGCTCGAGACTTTCAAGCAAAAAGTTACTCGTTTAACAGAAAACTTTCTAAAGTTTGACCAGCGATGAGTACCGAATAAACAAGATATTTTAGATCATTGAGAAAAAAGAAAATATTATATTTTTTTTTTATCTAAGGACTCTTCAAATATATATGAGATACGTTTTGTATTGTTTTTATTAACCCAATATTTGGTTTTCTAGCATTTAATCAAACTAATCATAAACATTATCATTTATGGTGGCAGCTTTATAACTTTTTCAGATCTTATAACTCTTTTTCAATCAATTACACTGAAGAGTTCATACAAATATTGTATCCATACTTGTAAAAGTAACTCAGGTTTCGTGTGAGGTTTGCGACATTGATCAGTAGTTCATTATCAATCAAATATATCGTTCACTGCAATATACTTCTAAATTGTACTTATCATTATGTTACACATTTCCCTTGGGATTGAAATCAGCCACAAGTTTTCATTTCTTCAAATGCTTTCAAAGTATCCTTCAACCATTTTTGTGAGACGTTACGTATCAGTGAAAGTAGGTTTTGAGAAAAATAAAGAATAATATTTAAATAACTTTAAAAAAATATTTATATCACAGTATTTATAGTATAAGTATATTTACAGTTTCCTCTGAATTTACAGTTTACATAATTATATATAATAATTATTATCAATAGTTATAAATAGTTTAAAATGCACTTATTTGCCACTAACAATATTGTGCTTCTAGTGGCCTTTTTAAGATTCCATCTCTAAATTTTCTCGATGTTCCTATATCCTTTAGCCTTAACATAGGTTTTTCTTCCTTAACTTCTTAGACAGTTTTCTGTCTAAGAGACAAAGTGCTATCTTTCTGTATTCTTCTGTCTTTCTATATTCCTCAATCAACGAGGTCTGCAATTCCATCCTTCGATATACAATTTCTACGTAAAAAGTTTCCTATTCTTACCTTATATCCAGCATTACTCTTAACTTACCTACAAATTTCTTTACTTACATACTTACATTACTTACATAAATTACATAGCTTCTGTAAAGTAAAGAGTATATCTTTTCCAATCTCCTCTAATATTTTACTTTTCCTCAGAGTCTACAATGCTGCTACATGCAAATAAATATTCGATACAAAGTTATTAACATACTATAAAAAACATATTTGATTATCTTGCCAGCGTAGAGCTCTCTCCCCTATTTGAATGGATATAAACTTATTTCTGGACCGGTGTGGCTTAGTGGTATGCTCTGGCTTTGGGGTTCACTGTTCGATCCTGGATCTTGCATGTGGGCTTTGTGTTCACCGTTTGAAATCATGACAAATTCAACGTTGTATGGCTCATATCTGTCGGACTTCTAGTTACTGATTCTTAGTTCTAGAAGGGGCATACGTGAAGGGACCCACATGGATTGAAGATGACATGTCAGTTGTAAAGTCAAAGTCGTAATTTTCTCCATCATTTCAATCAATGGCAAATCCAATGGTGTATGGCTTGTCTCTGTCAGACTTGCAGTTATTGACATATATATATATAGGGTCACAAATGAAGAATATTAAGGAATTGAAAAGAACTACGGATTTTAGAGTCAAAGTCATACCTGCTTTCACAGTATCAAGCTATGACGAATCCAACAGTTCACGGCTCATCGCTGTGTGGCTAGCACTTAATCAGATCTAGCAGGAGAACAAACAGAGGATACATAGCGACTGAAAAGAGTCTACCAATTTTTGAGTCAAATCATAAAGTTTTCCTCACAGTTTCAGACCACGGCAAATCCAACGTTGTATGGGTGATCTTTGTGAGATGTAAAATTCATGAGATCTAAGGAGATATCTGTCACATTATATATCTATATATATATATATATATATATATATATATCGAGAGAGAGAGAGATGGATGATACTAAGCAATTGAAAAGGTCCTGCCAGCTTCAGTCAAAGTCATAGGTTTTCCAACGTTTGGAACCATGATGAAATCAACGGTATAAGGCTTATACCGATCTGACATGTAGTTACTGACATGTACGAGGGGCACAAATGGAGGATATAAGAGATTAATAAGGACCTGCAAGTTGTACAGACGAACTTATAAATTTCACCACCGTTTCAAGCAATGACAAATCCAACGGTGTATGGTTAATTTTGGTTTGACTTGCAGTTACTGAGTTCTATGAGGGATACACATGGAAAATACTAAGCAATTGAATAAGACCTCTCAGTTATAGAGTCCAACTCATAATTATGTCGTCCGTTTGAGATCATGACAAATTCTACGTGGTATGGCTCATTTCTGTAATACTTGTAGTTACAAAGATCTAGGAAGACTACAAATGGAGATTACTAAGAGATTAAAAAGGATCTGCGGACTTTAGAGTGAAAGCTATAGCTTTGATCATGATATGATGAATCTAACGGAATATCTCTTTTCTTTTTGGCTTGAAGATACTGATATCTGGGAGGGACACAAATTGTGAATATTAAGCGATTGAAAAACACCTGTCAATTCTAGAGTCAATATCATAGTATTCCCAGCCGCTTCAGAGCATGGCAAATCCGACGGGATATGAGTCATCTCTAGTTCCTGAGATCTAGGGGCCCCAAAGAAACATACATACGTGGGATACTAAATTATCAAGAGACTTGTCAGCTTTAGAGTCAAAGCTTTAGGTTTCGGCGCCGTTTGAGACCATGACATATATTACGTGTACGGCTCAATTCGCTTTGACTGAGATCTAGGAGGAGCATATTAAGTAATTGAAAAGGACGTATCAACTTTAGATCCAAAATCAAATTATCCCCACTGTTTAATTCCGTGACAAAACCAACGGTGTATAAGTCATTTCTGTGTGATTGGTAGTTACTGAGATCTAGGAGGGAGACAAACTGACCATTTAACAATATATTTAAAAAAATGGAGAAAACTAACCAAATGAAAAGGATCCGTCAGTTTTAGAATCAAGGTCATAATATTTCCAAGTTTGAGATCATAAAGAATCCAACGTTGTATGGTTCATCTCTGTCTCGCTTGTGGTTACTGAGACCTAGGAAAGGCACAAATGGAAAATACTAAGCTTTTGAAAATGTTCTACCAACTTTTGAGTCAAACTTATAATTATGCCGACCGTTTGAGATCATGACAAATTAAATGTTGTATCCGTTGCAGCACAGGATATCGGATCAATATCGGCCCAAAACTGGGTTTTCTTGATCAATATTGGTCGTCACTGCCCCGGTATTGGGTCGATATGGGCCTGATATTCTGTGCTGCTGGGGATGGTTTATTTCTGTTTGAGATCTAGATCTAGATGAGTAACTGAGATCTACGAGGATCACAAATGAAGAATGCCAAGCGATTGAAAAGGGCCTGTAGCTTTTAAAGTCACAGCTTCTCCCACCACTTCATACCATGGCGAATCCAACGATATTTGACTAATACTTGTCTGATTTGCAGTTACCTATATCTAGAATGGGTACAAATGGAGAATAATAAGCAATTCAAAAGGACCTGTCAATTTTAAAGTCAAAGTCGTAGCTTTACCCGCCGTTTCAGATCATGTTAAATTTAATGGTGTATGGGTCATCTTTATGTGACTTGTTATTCCTGAAATCTAAGGAGGGGACAAAGATAAATAAAAATAGGTAATATTAAGCTACTGAAAAGAATTTGCTAGCTTTTGAGTAAAAATGATAGTTTCTTCTCTCAGTTTGAAACCATGACGATATCAACGGTGTAAGGGTAATCTCGATCTCACCTGTAGTTACTAAAATCTGTGAGGGGCACGTATGGAGAATACTAAGCGAATTAAAGGACCTGTGAACTTTAGAGTCAAAGTCTTAGTTTTCCCCACCGTTTCATACCATGAAAAATCTCACGCTGTATTTATCATCTCTGTGTGGCTGGTAGTAACTGAGATCTAGGACGACAAACAGACCATCTATACAGAGGCGAACAAAAAGACAGTGCACACCCTTCATCTTCCGTTATTCATTAACCTTCTTTTGGGTACTGTAATAACTGTGACCGATACTGTCATTGTTACATTTCTAGCATAGCGAGTAATGTATACTTGATTTTAAGGATAGATATGGCATTATTAAGCTTGTAAAGATGATGAACTTTACACTATTCTAGTAATTGGAACTGTCAAATTAATCAATAATTCTTAGCTAACGAATCTATCCCATAGTTGCTACAATACTATTCCATTCTTTGCAGCCATTGGGCACTGCTAGTTGTCGGCACCAATTAAGTCAGCAAACAAATGAATAGACGGATCACAATTGTTATTAGAGAACCGTTGATTAAAATAACTTTGGTAAGCTTTTTTTAATGGTCAAGTTTTGTACGTTTTTCCTTCTGTTCGTCTCTATTACATGATTGTAATGTTTGAGGAGGAGGAGGAGAAAATGTCGATTTATGAGTATAAAGTTTCGGACTGATGTCCATGCCTTCAAAATTAAATGTTAAGTGGCGGGATGAAAGTAACATATTTAGTTGAACAGAGAGCGACTGTCGCATCCCTATGGAAAGTGACTGAGGAATCAGGAGGGTGAGTTGACCGTAGCTGACGTGAAACAAGGTTCAAGGTAGTACGTTAGAGAGGCGACGATGTTTGAAGAGGTCAGTGAGGCAAAATGTTAAAAGTTTTCTTCAAGGAAATTGGAATATACGAAATTTGAGGTGGTGCGTATAGGAGATTTAAAAATGTCAATAATCACAATGTACGGCAAATAGGTTTAAGAGAAAGGTGATTAAGGAAGATGGACCATGCAATGGGTGTGGCGAGGGTGTTGGGCTGTACCAAGGGTATGGAGTGGGAGGTGTGGAGAATGAGACAGTTCGACAAAGTGAGTTGATGTGGTCGTCCAACAATAGTAAGGAAAGATCTTCGTGCAACTGCACAATCCTTGTATCTCGGCTGTAACCAGTGATCATGCGGGCAGCTCTATTTTGGACACGTTGAAGCAAGATGTTACATATTCTTTAAGCATGTTGCCAGGCAGGTGTGGCGTACGTTAGAAGTGGTAGGAGAATCATTAAGTGAAGATGTAGGCGAGCAGCAAATATGAGTTCTGGTCTGAGGAGAAGAGGATAAAGTGCTAGTAGTCTGGTTGTGACTTTGAGGGCAACAGTTGCGAGATGAAGGTGAAACATTATCTTTGTCCTAGAAGCAAGCCAAGCCAATGTATCTTGCGGACGGCGCATAAGGAAGTTATTGACCAAAAAGTGTGAATAGTGGCGGTGTATCTAATCGACATTTGGTAAAGTGCATAATTGCTCTTTTATCAGTATTTAATTTCATGCGCCATTTGGTAGTCCATTCTTTCAGAGATCCAAGTATGGCGTAGCGGTGAGCGAAGTGAATATTTTGGGAAAGAGTGAAAACGGCTGTATCATCTATAAAGGTAGCTATTTTAGTGTGAGGGTGCGTGGGAATACCTGTTGCATAAAAGTTGAATAGAAGTGGTGCCTGAACACTTGTGGAACACCTGCAGTGATGGGATGCATTCCAGAGGTACTATTGTTATAGCTGACTAAGTATTGCGTCCTTGGAGATAAGAATTGATGAGCCCAATGAATTGGTGATGAAAGGCAAGATGCGTAAGTTTGTAGATGAGACCTGGGCGCAAAACACGATCGAAAGCTTTTTCGCTACCCAAGAAAATACCAATTGCGTGAGCCCGTCTATTGAATTCTAAAGTTAGAAGTTCTACTACACGCACAAGCTGAGCATCGGTTCCAAATTGTGGACGAAATCCAAATTGATGATAAGGAAATAAGTATTAGCCTGGATGAAATGAAGCAGTCGTTTATGGATAAGACTTTATTAATTGTAGGTATCAAGCTAATTGGGTGATGATTTTGGGAATATAAGAGATCCTTGTCAGGTTTTGTCAACATGACAACTTTAACAGTTTTCCTTTGGGTAGGGAAGTGACTGGGTTTGAGCAGTGAATTGAAAAGACGTGTGATAAGAACAATCATTTTGCGTGGTAAATGCTTGAGAGCAGAAGGGGAAATTTTGTCTGGTTCTGCGGCTCGTTTGTTGTGCAGCTTCTTGCTGGTAGATGGTAGTTCTCGTGGTGTCATGAGAGTGGACGGATCGAATGGTTGATTATAGTGGTAATGTTGAAGAAACCGATGTACTGTTTGTATATGGTCCTCATCGTACGGATCTACATTTACCATAAATTGGGTTTTCATTTGGTCCGCAAAGACTTCCACCTTGTCTTCAGCTGAATACACAAGGCCGTCTTGGCCATGTAGAAACCGTTACTTTTTTCTGGCTCAGTTTGTGTGAAGGGTTTGGCAAGAGACCAGAACTCAAGGTTTGGAGTTTGTAACTTCAGAAGTTTGTCAGACCAATCACGGGCAGCTAGACGAGTGAGTCGATTTTTAACGCTAGTCTTGAACGTATTAAAAGGCTTTTGTATTTGGGAAAGCGTGTAATCTGCCACTTTTTACGGGTACAACGTTTTAGAGTAATTAGTGCATGCGTAGGAAGCTTTTCGGAGGATGGAACAAGATGGTCGTCTTTTGTGCAGTAGATTTTGTGCTTAGACGAAGAACATACCTAATATTGGCTGTAATGAGATCAACTGTAAAATCAATTTCCTCTGGTGAGGTTAGTGAAATGGTGGTTACTGTTGTGTTGGCTACAAGCTGACAGTAGCTGTCCCAGTCCGTTGTGTAGTTTGGTGGAAAGGAACTAAGTTCGGAGTATGAAGTTGGTAAATAGTCAGCAGAACAGGGATGTGATCGGAGTGGAGAGCGTGAACTGAATGAGGTCCATGAGTAACAGAGATATCCTTAATGAGTGCCAGATCCAAGACATTCTGCCTGCCACCTTGTTTAGGGAAGTGAGTCGGCTCTGTCGTAGTGATAGCTATGACGTCAAGATGAGGTAATGCGCTGTAAACAGCTTTTCCTTGTTAGAGATCCTGGAGTCCCAATGATTATCTTTTGCATTTATGTCGCAAGTGATGATTACTCGAGTGCCCAGTGAACTAAGGTTTTTGTAGGCGGCGATGAGGACAATATCGGAGTCAGGAGTGTACAGTTTTGCTGCAGTGCATTCTAGGAGTACAAAGGTGGCATGATTATCTGCTCTTTTTGTGAAGGAAGCCAGGAAAAATGGATAGGCAATTTTTTCATGAGTGGTTTTGTCGCGATCCATCATTTGAGTAACGTCAAGGACTGGAAATCCTTGGTCCCGAAAGTCCTCTAAGATATCTGTTGGACGAGTGTCAGATGGGAGTTTCCTCAGAACGACTTTAAAAGGTGTGTCCTTTTTTGGTAGTTCCGTGGCATATTGAAGTGTTTTTGTTGCTGACAGTAGGTAAGCAGTTTGCCATAATCAGCTGTGGTGGATGTTTAAAATCGGATATAGTCCTTACCATGGGTAATTGTCGGTTGAAGTTGGCATGTGGTAGATAGAGAACGAGTGAACTGAAATTGGTTCTTAACTCCATAGATGTAGAGCGGTGGTGGTTTGTTGGTTCGTGATGTAAGTTGTTCAGGTTTAGCATCTTCGTTATCTTGCAATGGAGCGTATCGGTTTTGTGTGTCCACTTGGGAGGTGTGCATCTTCTTCATTTTAACTGATATATGCGGTTTGGTCCAGCCTTTGACCTCCATTTCAGTTTCTGTGTCACTTTCAGAGATGGTATTTGGGTCTGTATGCTTGCGATTGGGTACGGAAACGTTATCATTCTTCATATGAAACTTTGGAAATATTTCTTGAGGTTTTATATCTAACTTTTCTTGCATTTCTTTAGATGACAATTGCGCTTGGTGCTAGCTAGAATGGTGGGAAAGGCGAATTAAGGAACCGTGATTAAGTTTGCGAACAAGGTTCGTGTTAGGAATGAAATATCTGTCAAGCTTGCGTGTGCAAAAGCCAACTATACCAGTTCGGGGAAAGGGTCTTGACATGGAATGAGCATTGGGTTTACCTTTTCGTGAACGCCGATCAGGATTTACATTGACCACCTGAGAATTTTGGGAAATATGATGATTGATATGCAGTTCATGGGCATTTAAAGTGACTGTAGCCACGCTAGCTACATTGAAGGTGGGATGAGGTCGAATGTGTGAGAGGCAGGGGAGGATGCTGGGAGAGTCTGCATGTCTCAGCCACCACTGTGACAAATGCCGGATAGACCCCGTGTCCCTAAAAATGTCTTTGATAAATGGCCCTTAAAAAGATTTATAAATTACTTAGAAATCAATAAGCAATTTAAGGGAGGAGTGTTGCTTTATTTTTGGATGAACTAGTTTACTTCGGTGTCAGAGATTCGCGAATTTGGCACTACATAGGCAGTAGCAAAAAGTACAAACTCCTTACTCTATGGATCCTATTACTCTTCTGAGTCTAATGTTTGTTAAACTCCACTAATATTTGTCTCAAACGGGATTAGAACCCGCGACCTTCAAGACGCTCACCTTCGCCTGAGACCACACGACTACTTTGGAGGAAAAATGTGTATTAAGTGAGGACTGACAATGGTAACTCCTTAATAAGCAGGTGGATGATTGAGAGTATGCGCGAACCACTAAGAGAATTATCGTATTAATATTAGTTTCTGTTAATCTTTTGTAGTTAATTTATTCAGGTGGCCATCACTAGTCCGCCATTCCTCCCGATGTTTTGTATGGAATTAAAATTTTATATTTCAGCGTTTAGCATTTGCTAATTGTTGCTACAAGATATGAAAATTGAAGTTCTGACAGAGGGCATATCTATGAACTGAAAGTTGGTGAGCAGTGTTAAATGATTGTTGTTTGTGAATGCCGTCACTCGGATGGAAATGGAGGAACCTAAAATTTAAAGTAAATTTAGAATCACAATATTCAATAGGTCTTCATTGGGAGTCTAACCAGGGATCCCTTGAATCAATGTCCCATTTAGGGAGCGACCGGAAGGTCTTACTCCCAAATATTTTCAAGTATTAGAAAAGATACTATAAAGATAAAAGGATTTACTCTCTATTTTAACCCCTCTCGGTGGATCACCAATACCTCAGGAGATGTGAAATTCTCCTTTCCCGGAGAGATTGTTCTGAAAGGGATATTGCCCTTATCCTGAGGCGAAAAAACTCTCATCCAACAGGAAGTTAATATTATGCATATTATTAAAGCTACAAATAAAATGTAATAACATTAAGACTTAATTAAGAGCATATTTCACCACGAATTGAAAACCGTGTTACCCAATATGATATATCTTTTCAACTCTTATACATTTGGAAACAGAATGGCTTCACTTAGAAAGCAGGCCGTGTTATTTAATTAAAGAGATAGAGAAATGTCTGATGTAGATAAGTTTACACTAAATATGGTATTGATTTTTTATTATTTGTGTGTTGAGTCCTAAGGTCTGTGTGTTGTGATAAAGCGCCTAAATAAAATATATTTTGTTTTAGAAAGAAGAAACTCATCCTGTATCGAAACCAGAGGATGAGTCTTCTACTTTTGTCCTTTTACTAGCAATAGCGTAATGGAAGACATTCGAGTATGACGCAAAGATTTCTATCTAGTCAATCCACAAGAAAATTCTTGAAAAGAAATTTCCACATTTGATATGAGCAATGTATTTCATTCCCTTAATTTAGGATTAAATATATTTAACCAAAGGCATTACACCATTTTTCATTGTCATGTTAAAGAACAAAACAAGAGTTTTCAAAACAAAGAAGCTGATTTTGAACGTTAGACAGAACAGAGTAATACTGTACGTTGCTTTTAACGGCATTGACATAGCCGGACTGTACAAATTATCGTCGAAGTGGCCCGAACGAAGATGACATGTCTCGACAAGTCTACAACAGAAATGCTCAAGCGAATGTGCGCAAAGCCGATAAAAACACGTGAACTGCGGTAAAAGCAGTAACAATCGACGATTAACAGCGGTGGGAAGTAGCTCACCACAAGTCACAATAATGTAGTTTACTTTTGTCAACCTGTTGATTGTTAGAATATATA
>JAGDQP010025352.1:0-27001 GCA_022664845.1 Lepisma saccharinum | reverse complement strand
TGCGAAACTTGGACATTGAATGCGCAAACGACTCAAAGATTGAGAGTCACACAAAGAGCAATGGAGAGGTGCATGCTAGGAATAACCAGGAGGGACAGGAAGAGAAATGAATGGATTCGCGCACAAACAAAGGTAGAGGATGTAATCAAGACTGCGAAGAAGATGAAGTGGAGATGGGCCGGTCACATAGGTAGACAAACAGATGGAAGGTGGACGACAAATGTACTACAGTGGATTCCTAGAGAAAAGAAACGACCGAGACGCCGTCCAAATGTAAGATGGGTAGATGAAATCAAGCGTTTTTCAGGAGCTACATGGATGATGATATCAGCAGACCGAGATATGTGGAAAGAAAAGGGGGAGGCCTTCATCCAGCAGTGGATAGAAAACGGCTGAATATGATGATGATGATATATATATATATATATTTTAACACGCTAGCGGCCATAATTTTGAAGATATTTGAACGAAATTTTTATATGTTGTTTCTAGGTTTAATAGCTCGGTTAAGTTCGTTAATGAGCAAAATCGGTCGCCATCTTGGATCCAAAATGGCCTCCGAACCCATTGTTGTATAGAATACACAGCCTAAACCGCTGGAGCTATTGAAATCAAATTTGGCATAAAGGTACAGCATCACTTTCTGATTACGAAAATGTTACCTAATGAGTTCAAAGACGCCATCTTGGATCCAAAATGGCGGAAGTAAGAAATCTATTTTCCATATCGTTTGAGCTAGAGATACGAAATTTGACATAAAGGTGTATTGTCACTAGTAGTTCAAGAAAATATAACGAAATGTTGAAACGGTCGCCATCTTGGATTCAAAATGGCCGCTGAACCCATTGTTGTATAGAATACACAGCCTAAACGGCTGCAGCTAGAAATATCAAATTTGGTAACACTATACATTATCATTTGTATGTTACTCAAATATTACATGATGTATCCAAAGACTCCATCTTGGATCCAAAATGGCGGACCTAAAAGCATTTTCCACACCATTTGAGCTAGAGATGCGAAATTTGGCATAAAGGTGCATTATGACGAGTAGTTTAAGGAAATATTATAACATTAGGGAAAAGTCGCCATCTTGGATCCAAAATGACTGCCCAAAATCCCATTTTGCACACCATTTGAGTTGGATAAATGAAATTTTACTTGAAGTTGTACCATCACAAGTAGGTCACGACAATATAAGAAAACTTTTAAAAAGTCGTCAACTTGGATCCAAAATGGCCGCCCCAAAAGCCCAATTTCCAAATCATTGAAGGTAGAGAAACGAAATTTTCTTTGAAGGTGTATGACCAAGAGTAGGTTACAATAAATGGGGCAAGCCTTCCTTTTGGGGGCGCAGCCCCCCGTGGGAGGGTACAGATGGATACCATGGTAGTGTAGTACTCCAGTGAGATTTTGGTTAAGATAAAGGAGGCGCATCCTATCAAAAGCACTGAAGTTGAGGGGCGAACCCCCTACGGGGGTCTGGGGGCAGCGCTCCAAGCGAAACAAAGTGAGTGTATATATATATATATATATATATATATATATATGTGTGTGTCTTGTGATGTACCGTTGAACAGCTCTTGATGAATAATCTACAAAACAATAAATAGTTTCTCGATAGCTCTCATATAAGGCGAGATTTGATTTTTTTTAAATAAGAAAAACTTCGAGATCTACCTCAGCCTGTAGGCCTACCGAAAGGGATTTTTTAAAATTCATAATGGCAACTTTGGCTCACTAGGAAGTGACCAGACGGCTCACTGTGTGATTCTGACCAAACTTGGCATACATGTAGCCCAGTATCAGTGATATTAACTTGCAATATTTGGACCGACGATGGGCACGCGGGGCAAAAATATGTCACTTTCGATTTTTACATCTGAAATCAATGGGAGTGTGGTTTTACAAGGAACACTCACCAAGTTACGATGCCCCATATTGATGAAAATAATGTCTTCTGTAAGTAATTTGTTAATAAAGATTGAAAACGACGACTATCTATCACATTCTGTAGTTCTTTTAGTTGGAAGAGTTAATTAGTTAATTAAATTTCGAGGTGGGGTCCAAAGTATGTCTTGGTGTGAAATTTACGTAAAATGCATACAATTTTGCAAAACATAATGCTAATTTAACACATCTAACTTTGGGGGTCCAAGCCCCTGCGTACGTCCCTGAGGGGACAACTAATATTTGTAACGTGTGTGCACGTTTTAAAACGTTTGCTAAAATAGAAAAAGTTTTAAGTCAAGGAAGTATGAAATAACAAATAAACGACACGCAGGGCTATTTTCCTACTTCGGCGCTGAGATGGGCACGTGGAATATATTCTATGTAGCGTATAATACAATATCTAACCTGTCTTAAAATAATCCATCTTTGCTACCTTGATATTGTCTGTGTAAGCCTTCTGCATATCATAGTCACTAGCGTGCTTGACTTCAGTGCGAGCGGTCCCGGGTTCCATTCTCGATGGGGGCACACAATTTAGGTATTGACCCACAATTGGGGAGCTGCTATGAAAAAAAAAAAAGACAGTGACGATCACAGTTGAGAGCTTCGGTTCTCCTCTCCCAACCCGTCTGGTCAGCGTGGGAGTAGTAGACCAAATCGTCCCTTCGGGAGAGGCCTCATCCAGTAATGGATTGAATATGGCTGTGAATTATATATATATATATATATATATATATATATATGCGTGTGTGTGTGTTGCCTGTTGAAATCGGTGCGTTATGTTTTATCCCCTCCCCCCTGGCTAAAACGTTTAATTCTCACACTGACCAAGACTATTATCTATATGCCGGCAACCAGGCCCGTAGCCAGCCCGGTTACTTAGAGGGGGCAATGATGAATACAGAGGGGGCAATGACGGGGAGGACGTAAAGGAGCAACACAAAACTATTTATTTTTTTGTTATTTATTTTTCACGAAATTTATAACAAGGTTGTTGCATTTTTTACAAAGAATATACTGACAAATATTACAGTACAAAATCCAAGACTACCGAGTATCATTTTAATGTATATTTTTCGTTTAGAAGATAGTGTGTGTATATATATATATATATATATATATATATATATATATAGTGTTTAGTAGTACAGATAAATACCAACTATTAATGTATTTGAGGAAAATTCGGTAATACTGTATATTAAATTATTTGAGAATTACAGGACGCTTATAACAAGCAAGTTAGGAGATACTTTTATCTGTAAAAGTTAAAAAAAAAAAAAAATCCTGACACAAATGAAATAAGCAGACATTAGTTTTAACATTCTTTATCCAACAGTATTACAATAAAAGAAGTTAACGCGAGCACTTCGCAAACTCAATGACCGGCTGGTTTAGATCTAGTGCTCGCAGAATATCTTTATTATAAGCCAAGAGAACGAGGTCCTAATTTCTTTCCTGTCCCATGGAGAGGCGTTGGGGGCGAAGGAGAGCCGTTAGATGTGAAAAGGAATTTTCCACCGTGGCCGTGGAAGACGGAATAATTAGAGCAGCTTCTGTAAGCATCTTTAGGCTCGGAAAAACCTCACCATACTTCCCAATTTGTTCTGAGAGCTGCTCCAGAGATGTGGTCTCGCTCATCAGTCGATTTGCCAGATCAAATTCCTGCTCCAAATTCTGAAGAATTTTGCAATGGTTGTCTTTGTATTTCACAACATCGCACAGAGGTTACAAATTTTCTTCAATTCTGTTACCACTTAGCAAGTGTTGAATGGCTCCGATCACAGCCGTCCCTGTCTCACAAAACTGCTGTGAATTTGTTCAATGGAGAGATCGAGAACTTCGTAGAATAATCTTCTCAGCTCAATCTGGTCTTCCTTTCTCTTTTCTAAATTTATGCCTTCCAAATCAACAACCGAATCAGCGAACGTACTGGGGATCGTGCATTTGCGTTTTAATGGTGTCTGAGTCGAAGTGTTCAATGCATATGCCTTCATTACATCATCGAGGGGTTTTCCAAATACTTCTACGTCTTGCAGACAAGATCGGAATTATTCCGTTACTGATTCCATTAACTTCACAGAAGCAGCAGTGCCCAAATCTCTTCTTTGCAGCAGTGCATTTGCCGGGTTTAGATATCCAAGTACTTTGAACGTGAGTTCCGCAAGGAAGCCGTATGTCTTAGTAAAGATTTGATGCAGTATTCCGGTAGCTTCAACTTTCAATGAGGCAAGCTCTTCATGGGAAGTTTGGATTGCTATCAGCGCACTTAATATGTGAATTCTGTCGTCATGAATCACTGTGACTGTGTCTAGATATCTAGTCCAACGTTGTTCCAACAATCGCTTTAAACTCTTTCCTGCGTATTCTGCTGCAACGTGTCCTTTGCTGAAAAAGCAATATAGTTGTTAACAAATATCGAAGAACTCTTTCAGTTCAGGGACTGATTCAATTACTCTAGTAACAACCAAATGCAACTGGTGATTGAAGCAGTGAACAAACAAAATATTTCTCTCTTCAAATCCTCAAACAACAATGCTTGTACTCCCCTTTTCTGTTCCCTCGTGACTGATGCTCCATCGTAGCACTGCGATATTATGTTTTCGGTTCTGAATTCTACTTTCCTTAAACAGTTTAAGATGCCATTCTTAATGCTGACAGCATCTTGATTGCCCAACTTCAGTATAGCTACGAATCTTTCTTGTACTTTAAAGTTCACAAGATACCTAACTGCGACAGACAAATTTTCGATTCGTTGCTTGTCTCTGGTTTCATCTGCAAGTAATGAACAAAATGTGCTTTCGTTCGCTAGATTCACTATTTTTCTCACAACAAATTCTGCCATGAAATGAATTATTTTCTGAATATCCGGGCTAGTGTACTTTGCATTGGCAGGGATGGTTTTGACAATTTCTGCTAATTTCGGATCTTTACGAATACTAAATTCTAACAGATTTAAGAACAACCCACTTGAAGGTTCTCCGGGTCGCTCACACCCAGAATCTTCCCTGAACGACAACTGATTTAAAGCCAAGAATTGAATAACTTCCATCACACTTTTCACATAGTACCTATTCTTCACAATTACATCACTACACACTTGTTTCCTAACCTTTTCGCCCGAGTCCTCACGTTTCAGTTGCTCCAAGTAACAAGCCATGGCGTACCTATGAGTATCAGATTCGGCATGACGAGAGAATCCCTTATTTTTTCGGTCGCATGTTTCCAGTCTCTAAACCATTATGTACAAATGAGGGATCACTGTGTCTTGATAGATATTTCCGGCATGGGAAGCAAAAGGCAACATCTAACATCACAGAATACTCGAGACAGTCTCACGTTTCATACCCTATTGGACGAAATCGTCGAATTGCACCAGAGGCAATAAGGAACCTGGAAAATTTGCAAGATGCGGCTGAGCGGCCTTTGTATCGCCAACGTCTTCTACGGCTGCAACACGGCGGAAATCAGATGTTTCACATTTAGTTTCTATTCCAGCTTCTTCAAATATTGATGTGGATTAGTTCTACTTCCGAATTAGTTCTACTTCCGACACTTATTGCACTAAAAAATGACTGGATGGATGCTTGTGTCATTTTATGGTGTTACGTTTCTTTGAAACGGCATCTTGTCTTACGCCTTAAATGCTTGTAATGGTGCCGTTAATGAGGCCTCAAACGCTTGCAATAAGAAAAAAATAATATGAGAGATATTGGGCACGTTTAGCATTAGCAACAAGCCTATCATTTTCGCAGAAATAGTAATACGCGCTTAAATTTAATTTTCTTTGGTAAATAAAATAACAAGAGTTTCATACCTGGTTTTTACTAAAACAATTTAAAAGTTCTCGATAGCTTTATCTTTTTGAGCGGGCAAAATATATTTTAGGCAAAATAAATTTATACGCGGCTGTGTAGCCAGTATTTGATTTTTACAATTACCGTCGGGAAAAGAATTTCTCCGAACGTGAGATAGGCTTTTACAACCTTTCATACCTCAGTCTAGTGGGATATTTCGGAAAGCAGAACTAAAGAGACTTTCAGACAGGGAAATATCCCAACAATTCTACCTCCAAACTGAGCATTACATAGCACTAAAAAAATGTATTTTACTACCCATTTGAGTAGTAATATCCATAATTATCCTCAATTATAACCACCATTTCTGTTCATAAACAGCTAGAGATGAATTGATATTGTGTAGTGATTTTGAAATTTTGGGAATTAATGGGCTGCCACTTAACTTTCTTCGCTTTAGATTCGATATGCTACGTTAGCTGAGGTAAGGTAATGTTAGATTAAATTGGGTTAGATTGTATCAAATACCGATATGGAAAGGCTGAAAAGATAAGGGTTATGAGGTTATTCCAATTCACCAGGTCCGTATAAATATTATTCCTTATCCATGTGTCATTTCTAACACAAGCGAATACGAAATGGGACTCTTTTAAGAGGTCGTCAGAAAATTACAATCTTTACGTCTTTTTAGTACTATGCGGTGATTCCGCGAGATCCCCCGTGGGAGTCACCCACCAAATTCTCGACAACACCCCCAACTTCAAACTTTTGGCGGTGAAAATTCGATATATACCGTGCAAATCTCCACTCTCAATTTTGACTTTACACTCCCAAACTAAAAAACTTGGCGGGAACCCTGGTACTATGTACGACTTTCATGCTACGATATAAAAAGGAGAATAGATTAGGAATTGTTTTATTATGCAAGAAGATTTCTCTCTCTCTCTCTCTCTCTCTCTCTCTCTTTTTTTTAAAAAAAGTTTCATGGTTATTCAAAGCATTAGAATGTCACTTTAGCTTTCAATTTATGAACAACGGAATGGGTCGAGCGTAAGCCATAGTTGTGTTATCCTTATTAATTTTATCTCACTGTGGGAGAAAACATTCTTTTTTTCCTTCTCCTGTAACTCTCAACTACACATGCGCAAATCTGCTTATACAACGTTGCCAAATTTTATCACTCAAGATCATTGCACTAACTAATCTCACGCTAATCAAGTGACTAAAGTTAGTAATCTGTGTTTCTGAATAGGAAAAGTTAGTACGGTATGAGGTAAGCACAGTACTAAGTAATCATGAGATTATCTTGCGATTAGTGAGTTCTCTCTGAATATGGTCCATTATTTTTAGAGATATGATCTTACCATCAAAATTGCACAGTCGAACAGCTACTCACCACTTGATTCTAAATAATACAGAAATTTTACCTACACTAGTAGAGAATTAGACAATTAGGCAATTAGACAAGTTAACCGAACAGCTAAACTCTATCAAAATCCAAAACAAACATATACAATCTTTGGAGTTCGACTAATCGTATACCAGATATTAATAATTATAGTTGTAGTAGTATTATTCTTTATATTATTAACCATAGTATTAGACTGCACATTCCACATAATGTCTAAACGAATTAAAGCACTAGCAAATAGTAGTCATTAAGTATTTTTTCTCTTCTCTATTAATTTCAGAGAACGATGTCAAAATCGCACTGATGACCTTGGCTACATACCTGGCATGTTTTATATTAATCACCTTAGCCTTTATATTTACGAGACTTTGTAAATTAATAAGGTATAGAAATAGTAAGGTACCATAGATCTCAAATTGAACATTTAGGAATAGCTTTTAACTTTATTACTTTACCTAATACTTCTTCACAGGAACAGCATATTTATGATATTCCTTCTAATAATTCTATAGACGATAATTCCCACTTATACGAGACGCCAATTGCCATACCTATTTGCAATAACGAACTTTGACAACTTCGCCACACCTGACTCCTACTCCAAAAATTCCCCTTGAGGCAAAAGAGAAAACCACTATTGAAATTTCACAACCTAAAGCACCTTCAAACCCCTATATCTTTTCATTGGCAGATATTTCACAAAGCCAACTTTTGTTTACAATCCTTTGAAAGAAAAGCGCTTACGCTCACATCTTCAAACGACTCACCCACAAGCCGACGTAAAATCACCAAGCAACCATAGACGCCCTCGTCCCATCCACAATGGACATACGTACATCTTCACTGTGTATTTTAATGGATTTATACTTGGGGCAAGCAGCTGAAGAAAACAACAAAACCTCATCATCGAGCCAGCTCAACGTAGACTACAGGACAGGACCAAGATAACGAGCACCTTCTGCCGATTTCCCGCCATCAGAATGTAATATGTGATATGGACTTCCTTAGTGAAGCATTGCAGCTACTATACGATTTTGCATACTTCTTTTTTTTATTTTTTATATATATATATACGACATGTTATACTTTTTCTTATTTATGGTGATAGTGGTGATAGTAAATCAACAATACATTATTTATATTTTAGTTACTTAGTCAAGCATTAGTATGCTAACAGGTGATGGTGCCACATCTAAGTGATATGGTGGATGCATATATGATATAATGACCAACGAATTTCGCATAAACTTTCTGATACATACGAAATTCTTTTTTTAGGAGGGGGCATGTAAGGTCTGTCAGGCTTCGAACATGGCACCAGAACTATTTATTTACCAGGGACATACATGCATACAACATAATTACAACCAAAGGAACAATTCTTCCATTGCGTCATTATTGAATGCTGATGCTGTTACGTAAATACCCTACATAGACAATATTATACGGAAACAGCAAGATATGCACAAAACCACATAACAGGCAGTACGTAACGCCTGTTATACAACATCTATGTAATGTAATAACAATAAATATGTTTATAGCGCAAAAGACCCTTCCTGGCAGTTTCGTTGAAAACAAGGAACTTAAACTGCATGGGCCATCATCTTCCCCTGGAAATCTGCTGACCCATGTAGTTTCCAAGCGCCTCTCTTTCCCAAAAAGTGAAAAGAAGAACTGACAAAATAGTGAAGTACTGTAGAACATGATTCACTCATAACTTCTCGTTCTGAGACACGAGTTGACTACAGCACTTACATCAACAAACTTTATACCAGTGAACAGGCTAACAAGGTTAGCAACCATCAAGACTTCAGCAAAACTGTCGGGTGAGTCAAAAGCGCTACTGAGTGTAACTTCTCTTTTCAACATGAAACTAAAAACATGTTTCTGAAAACCTCTCGTCTTTCGTTTCTCTATATCGCTACATCCTTCGATTCCAGTATAAAGACCGAAAAGTCTTACGATATAATCCAGTATCATTTCGACTAAATAGAGAGTAAATAACAACAATTTGTTGTAATTTATACAATAATAAATTGTCAACGTAATAAGCTACCTTTAGACTATATATTTCACGCATAATGATACTTTTCAATAACCGGTTATGACCCTAACGTTAGTTTAAAAGTTTCAAATTTAACATATTGTCACTTTGGTGACCCAACGGTTAATGCAGTTGGGTTGAAACTGACTACCCATCGTTCTCCCCCGACCCAAATTGGTGAAATTTTTTTAACCAAACCGCATGGTCACGTTTCAACCCAATTATTTTTCTCTGTGTCGTAAGTTACTAAAATGGTTCATAAATGCACTGATTACAAAGTTTTACATATATGTAAGTATACTTACGTAAAATAACACAGTGGTAACTTTAACGTTATTTTTTTGTCTAGCTTCAGTTTCTTTTATATCTTTAGAAGTTCTTGAACTTGCATTTAATGATTAAAGACAATATAAATATCAGCAGACCAAACTCCTTATTGCAAATATTTCTTTCGTAAGGCACAGTAATTTGGTTTCCTAAACATGATTCTCTGTCTCTTCTTTTTCCAGAACCTCAACCAAATCAGATTCCTACTTCATCGCCGAGGGCTAAATTGGGAAAATTGGAGCAGCAAGAGAAGAAGATGGGAAATGAATCAAAGATTTTCAACGAAAGTGACCACAAGAGGAGAGGATAATAATTAATCTTCATTCAAGTTTTTTTCAAAACCTTATCAGGAATATGCTTGTTTCTATTTTCTTCTAAGCGTTACAGTCCCAAATTGTCATTAAAATATTAGAATAGACAATCATTATTCAAATTATTGAGACTCATCGCAAATCATACATTTCTCTCTTTCTAAAAGAACAATTACCTTCCTTGTAACGATCTGTTCTGTTTCTACGAACTAGTTGTCTTTTTTACTGAATATATAATATATTACTCATAACTAATATTTCCCTTACTCTTTATCCAAACAGCTATTCCAAAACAATATTAATAAGCTGATGTAGAGTGCTTGCTAATAGCTGAAAAATATGAAATGGTCTCGAAATTTTCGATACCTCTTTACCTTTGATACTTGCAAGGTATCATGGATACCTCTAATAAAGAACTCCATACCTCGATACTTTTATATCTTTTCTTTAACACTGATATCTTCCTCTGTCAACAGTTCCCCGGAAATGGATCATAGTTTTCATCTCGGAATCCAAGGTGTTTTAATTTCTATAAACAAATATTTCGAAGGAATATAGAAATTTCCAGGTTTCGCCTACTTGTGGGGAGGGGATCGCGGTTGAGTATAAAACATCAGTACGATAACTAGTGTAATTAAGAAATGTATTTATTCTTTATTGAGACGTGCTGGACCTATATTCTTATATTTACTACAGCTCAAAGAGGACTGCGTCTGTCGGACAGCGCAGACAAATAGTACTTTTCTGTTCATTGTGAATGGACTTACGGTTTTTTTGTTTTTTTTTAATTCAGCGATTGTGCGAAGAGATGCTTTTTTCTGCTATTATGCTGTTCAATCCATTCGAAGCAAAGCGCTCTTAACTGGGACTACTTTCTGAGTTTCTCGACTTCTTAATTAATCAGTCACACACATATATCCTCATGAAACACGAAGACGCTGAATTTCTATTAAACCTCCGAGAAATGTAAAGATCGACAGAAAGGAGAAATAAAAGAGTCATCGTATTCGCATCCGTGCCACAGTCCCTGTTTTCTGAGGTTTGAAATAAAAGCACCGCAATAAAGTCATCAACTCTTCCAAAATATATATGATATAACACTCGTATAATGATTTCTTAATATTTGTATGTATGTGTGATACGTCACAGAGAGAGAGTGAGAGAGAGAGTGTGTGTGTGAGTGTGTGTGTGTGTGTGAGAAAAGAGAGAGAGAGAGAGAGAGAGAGTAAAGGAGCGAGTGAGTGAGAGAGAGAGAAGTGAGTGAGTGATTGAGAGAAGGCTTTTTGCCTGAGTGTATATGTTTCTATCGTAGTTGATGAGATCACTATAAATGAGTTTTATTCGGATTTCAACTCGACGACCGGAAGCTCAATACACCAGCTGGCGATAATGAGAATAATCATGAAAAATGATAAATGTCACGCAGTTTTTAATTGTTGTTATTAAGAGTTAATAATTGTTTGTTTATGATACAATATTGCTAATCTTATAAAATTATAGGATGAACTCTCCTGGTACATTTGAATTTATTTTAAGTCTTTAGGTATCTGAGGATCAGGTCAGGATAGGGTGGGGGGAGAGGATGTTGGAAGGTAGACGGCAAGTACTGTAGGTACCATCCCAGCATTTACCTGGAATGACTGAGGAAAACCCCAGTCTGGGTGGTTGACCTCTGGGATCGATCCCAGGATCTCCCGGATGCTAAGTCCTGGTGTTGTACAGAGTAGTTGTTTGTGGGGATAACTTAAGTATTTTAAATATGCTAAGTTAGCATAATAACAGGGTTAAGTGACAGCAAAACATTAGAGACCCTGCTTGAATTATAATTGTTATTGCTATATGTGGGCATTTCCAATGTAGACAGGCAGGAGGTAATCTTACAGATATTAATGAAATTGAACTTGATACAAAATTATGGAACATGTATTTTTTATTTTGCCAAAAAAATAATGGCCTGACTCACTCTGCTTCGAAGTTTCAGGATGAAGATTTGTTGCTAGTTTCGGTGCCCAAAATTTTAAACTGCTATTTCTCAGGAACTATTGAAGGTATTTTCATTTTCTTTCCTCGGAAAGCTCATTAAAATCTCTTTCAAATGCACACACAATGAAATCTGTAGAGTGCTTTTGGGGAGTGATATTAATAGAAAACTAAAATTTCAGCCCCCTTTTTGAGCCTCGAAATGTCAAAACACTCATCTGCAAAAGTTTTCAAATTCTCAGAGCAGTTAGAGCAATACCTCAAGACGAACATATATAAATTTCACGGGATCCATTCCCCTGGTTTCAGTTTTACAGAATATTGGTCAAAAACTTCAAAGCAGATGAAGTTGAGCCATTTTTTTTAGCAAAAAAAAACAAAAAAAAAAACATTTATTTCATATATTTGTATCTACAATAATATATATTTCAATTTCATTAAGATCGGAGAGATCAGTAGGAGAGATTTAAAAATCTGCCTGAATTAAAATAGATTACGCCTTGTATTATTTACATTGTGGAACACCGTTAAAGAAAGGTATCGAATATAAAAGGTAAAAAATAAGTATCGATATCGACTATAGAATAACGAGAAGTTCTGGTAAAGGCTTATTGTTAATGAAAAATTAAGTTTATAGTTTTAAATAAAATTATATTTGCAAGAGGAAATGAGAAAGATATTCCTTATTCTCTGATCAATTCCCCTGTCTCGTTTAATAATTTTGTTCCTGGAAGGTATTTAATTACGGTGCTTACGCCTAATTGTGACAGGTTAGGTTTGGAATAATTATAGTTTTGTTCTCAATGAGAGGTAAAACTTCAAAATTCGATAAAAGTAGGTGAAAATCTTTATCTGTTCTAGGAAATCTCCCTTGCAACTTTAAAAATTTCAGAGTTCGAGGAAAAGAAATCGACGCTATTGAGAATTTTGAATTTTTTGCCCCAATTCCTACACGCATGGACCTACATTATATCAAATTAAATACAGTTAGTGACGAACATTTTTTTTTCATTAACTGTTAATTAAAGGAAATTAAAGTCACACTGTAAAGAAGTTTGATTCCCCAGTTTTTCTTTTTCAAAAATATATCGTTATAAGTATGTTTAAATTGTAACACATTTTATACAGGCATTCACTGTTGCTTTTAAGTTCTGCCATGTGAATATGTACGTTATTAAGGCTGTTTCAACCAATGTCTTCTTTTAACAATCATACATAAGATTATTTACAAAACATTACACTAGGCTGACCATATTTCCTCGAGACGAAAACTGGACAGTTCAGTTCAGTTTCAAATTTTAGTCACACACTATTTTCGTCAAGTCTTCTGAAACCACAAAAATTAATGTTTCTGACTTTGTAGATGTTGGTGGACGTCACTTCTGCCTCCATGAGCAACGGAAAAATGAACATCACAATGTTGACACAACTACATTTGTTCAATCAATACACTGCTTGTTCAGTTTCATGAGTTTCAATTCTGGAGATCACGATGCCAAATTACTGGGGAAATGGGGAATTTCCACCAGCAAAACAATCTTCCTATCAATTTTTCCCTCTCACTAAAATCTCTCCAGGAGATTAAGAACATATACGGTACATACTTACTTACTTACTTTATAGTTTTAAAAAATTGCAAGTTCATCGCCACAGCAACAAACGTTCACCAAAGGATTCTATCTTGAGTAAGATCAAGCCAGTTTTCATCACAAACACCTAATTCTCGAAGATCTCTCTTATACTACCCTCTAAACGTAGTCTCGGTCTTCCCAGCGGTCTATTTCCCACCAACTTTCCAACCACGATGGAATATAATCTTCGTTTTACTCCCATCCGAGCTACCTTAGACGTCGCAATCTCATTATTTTTACATCAGGTGAATCTTACAGTCCGTGAAGTTCTCCATTATGCAGTCTCTTCGATTTTCCAGTCACCTCGTCCCGTTTCGGCCCCTTTATCTTTCTCAAAACCTTATTTTCAAACACTCGTAATTTATGTTCATCTGCTAGGGTCGTACTCTAACTTTCGCAACCGTAAAGTATTACCGGCAGAATTACCATTCAGTATATTTTTAATTTCTACTTTCTTGATATTAATCGCGAGGTTAGGAGTTTCTGGACTGAGTAGAAACATGCGTTGCTCGATGCTAAGCGACTTTTTATTCTTCCTTGACCTCGTTTTGGCTTGTTACATATGCTCCCAATTATTTAAATTTGTTTACCTTCTCTATGTTCTCATTTTTAATTGTTATGTATCTATTTCCTTTATTCCTTGTGTTTCGGCTTGTTATCATGTATTTTGTTTTCTCTATATTTACCTGTAGACCTATCTCATCGCACGCGTCTACTAAGACATCGGTGTTACTTTTTAGTGTGTTTATATCGTATCTTATTAAATCTACATCATCCGCGTACACAAACAGTTGATTCAAGCCATTCAATGTTAGTCCCTTTTTGTCCTCTTTTATTTTCTGAATCGCATATTCTAACGCAAATTTAAACAGCAATATGGTGACCTTGTTTCAATGCGTTGCTAATCTTGAAACTATCTGACATAATATTACCTATCCGTACTCTACTTTTCGGGTCACTGAGACACATCTTCGCTAGTTGAACAAGTGCTTTTCGGAATTGCAAATTGTACCAGGATATGGTAAAGTTTTACCCTTTTGATAGAATCATATGCTTTCTTAAAATCAATGAATAGCTGGTGAACAGTCGAATTCTATTCCCACTTCTTCTCTAAGATTTATTTCAAGGCGAAAAAATCTGGTCCAACGTGGATCTATTTTTTCTAAACCCACATTGGTGATCTCCAATTATTTCATGTACGTATACGCTAAGGCGAGTTCAATATATTACTCAGTACTTTGTAACACGTTGGGAGTAATGAGATTCCGCGGTAATTATTACAGTCTGATATATCGCTTGTTTTATAAACCAGAATTATTATTGAGGTCTTCCATTCCTTTGAAAGCTCCTCCTATTTCCACATAGCATTTATCAATTTATGTAGTTGTTTGATTAGTGCCGTTCCTCTCGCTTTAATTAATTCGGCTGGAATATTGTCTGTTCCCGGTGATTTAAAATTTTTCAATTTCTTTATCGACATTTCGATCTCGATCTTGCTAGGTTCGAGTATCCACGGTTCTGCTGTATAGATTTTAAATTCGGCTGTTTTTCTCCGCTGTGTACATTAAGAAGTTTGTCGAAATAATTTTTCTACACATCGATAATTTTAGTCGGATATGCTTGAAGATCTCCACGTTCATTTCTAATCAACCCCAATCTAGGCTGGTAACCTTTCCTCAACGAGTTTGCCATGTTGGCCAAAAAAAAAAAACTGTTTTATTTGGTTACAATTAATCTTTTAATTATATATTTTGTTGGCAACATTGTTTGGTTTGGCAAAGATTAGTCTTTTATTTCAAGATCTGTTGCCATAAACAATCTACATATAGCATTTAAATATGTTACTATATATTGCTTGAGTAATAACTTTTAGGCAAAAGAATACTGATTGGCTCTACGTTTAAACAAATTTTAACCTTGTTTTGAACCAAGCCCGTTGCTAGGCGATAGACTTGAGAATTGTATAATAGCTTTTGATTGGCTTAGCTTTGTTTATACTGTTTAAGTATAACTAATTCTGATTCGTTATTATAATGTTGCCTTTTTTTAAACATGTCTTCCGATTGTACGGTTGTACTAAATGTACATCCACGGGTTGCTAAAACAGATGGCAAATAAATGAAGAGATATTACTTTTAACAGCTTCTTATTATGGTATCTTCTTAAAAATACTAACATCGTTAAGCTTTAGGTGGTAATGTCAGAAGTCTTCTTTAGTACTGAATATGTATAGTAGTTGACGTAGAATGAAGACCATGGAAAATATGAAATATGTTTCTGTGAGGTACATGCCGACTTTCGACATGGAGAGAAGCATCTATTTTTGAAATTACATGTTGGGATTATTATACAAAATTCGTCAACACGGAAAACATAGCAGAATTTACCTCTTTATACAAATCTCGTACGTTATTTGTCTTGCCGTTTTCCTCAATCTCCAGAATTTTTTGTGTCAGATATTCTCGCTTTTGGTTTCTGAACCCCTGTGTGACGTTGCTTTGAGTTACTCGTGATTTGTATTTATTTTGCTTTTATTACTTAGCCGTCGTTGCCTTGCTTATTTCCGTTCTTCATGAAGCTTAAGGCATCTATCATCAAACGAAGGCTTCCTTTTCTGCTGTTTCTTCTCACCTTAACGCCGTGTTGGGCACGTTACTTTTAAAATGTAACGCGTTACAAGTTACTTTATCCACTGTCAAAAAGTAATGCGTTACAAGTTACTTTACCCACTGTCAAAAAGTAACGCGTTAACAGTTACTTTACTTGCTTTCAAAAGTAACCCATTACGTTATTTAATAAGTAACGCGTGATTTTGGCACCGGTTCTTGCATCTTTTGTATTGGTACTGTGGAAAGAAAACTTGTGGAACTACTATTTTTTAGGTAGATTTCGAAGAAAAATCTACGTATTGATATCGGTACGATATCTACGTGTATATACCAGGATGTACCAAGTGTACCAATATATATATATATATATACAGGGGTTGGACAAAAAATCTAAAAACACGTCATACAGGACACGTAAGTGTGGCCCGCCACTGTACACCACGTGTTGCGGTTGCCGATCGTGTTTTGTTTTCAATGTGTCATGTGGACCTTCCTCTTCCGTCAGCAGTACCCAGTTCACCTGTGAGTGTCGTGGTGTGCAAGTGGTGCGGTAAAATGGGCGACCTGACAGACTTCCAAAGAGGCATGATCGTTGGTGCCCGTCTGGTTGGAGCTTCAGTGACAACAGTGGCGACCATTGTGGGGGTATCAACAGGCACTGTGTCCAATGTCACGAGGGCATACACAATGCATGGGCAAACAATGTCTGCAAAGCACAACAGTGGTCGAAAGACAATCCTGTCCGATAGGGACAGGAGGGCATTAAAACGGATTGTAGCAGCTAAAAAGCAGACTACTGCAATGAAAATTACGTCTGAACTCAATTCCGGCCTACAGAACCCGGTTTCATCAAAAACAGTGCGACGGGAACTTCATAAAATGAAAATTCATGGCAGGGCCGCGATCGCCAAACCTCTGGTCACAGCAGTAAATGCGAAGCGGCGTATCCAGTGGTGCAAGGACCACAAGGAGTGGACGCTTGATCAGTGGAAACACGTAATGTATTCCGATGAATCGACCTACACCTTGTTTCCAACAACCGGTCGTGTTTACGTATGGAGAACACCGTCGCAGGCCTATGATCCAGACTGTTTGCGCCCAACTGTAAAGCATGGGGGTGGTTCTGTTACAGTATGGGCAGTGATATCGTGGTTTTCTGCAGGTCCCATCATAGCCCTGCATGGAATGATGAATGCTAAGGCGTATGAGGCCATTTTGGGGGACCAGCTTCTACCCATGGCCCACACACTGTTCCCGGATGGGGATGGCATCTACCGAGATGATTTGGTACCCTGTCACGCTGCAAAAACGGTGCAATCATGGTTTGAGAAGCATGCCCAGGAGCTATCACACCTCCCCTGGATCCCACAATCACCAGATCTGAACATCATTGAGCCATTGTGGTCTGTGTTAGAAAGGCGCGTTCGGTCTCATTACCCTCCACCATCATCCCTTAAGGAACTGGAGTATGTTTTGGAGGAAGAATGGTACAACATTCCACACACCACGATTCAGGAGCTGTATACGTCCATTCCACGTCGGATCCAAGCTGTTTTGGACGTAAAAGGAGGCCCCACACCATACTAGGTATGATTTTCACACTTTTTCAAACGTTTTAGATTTTTTGTCCAACCCCTATATATATATATATATATATATATATATATATATATATATATACAGTGCGTGTCAAAAGTTCCGGAACGGCTAAATATCTCGGTTAAAATGCGTTGTTCTGAAAACGTGCAAGTAAAAAGTTGCAGGATATGAACAAAACTATCGGAAGCCCGTGTCAGTCAAGTGCGGCCCTCCCACATAGCACAGGACGTCCCTTGGACATCCCATCCTTATCCCAATGTCCCGGAAACGGGATACCTGTATAGATTCCCATGAGACGCCCCTGGTACGTCGCATACTTATCCCAATGTCCCGGAAATGGGATGTCCTGTGTAGACTCTCATGGGATATACGCGGGATTCCAACAGGATATGTTTGGGATATCCCGTTCACATCTGAATAGGAACAAAGAAGGACATCCCATTGGAGTCCTACCGTTGTCCACCAGGACAACATGTCATTGATATTTTTTAGATCGCCCATCGAGCCGTGTTCGGAAATGCGAAGTCTTTTCCGGTTCTTTCCGGTCCGAGAATCTCGATATTTCGGAATTCCGACTTCAGAAATTCGGATTTTTCTATTCCGGATCTTTTCGGAATTCGGACTTTTGATCGCTGGATCCGAAATTCGTATTTTTATTACAAAAATCCGACTTTCGAAATTCCGGATTTCGGATTTTAATTTTGTTCGAAAATTCTGACATTCCGAATCCGTAATTTCATGGAATTCCGGACACCCCTATGGGACCCTCAATTACTTACGATTGACAACGCGTGTTAACCGAAAAAAAAAACACACGCACATAGCTTTGAGAATCAAATCAGATTAATTCGGAAATTTACGGTGGCGAAAATAAATTTCCCCTTCTGTGGGATCTTGCAGTTAGAGTATAACACTATTAGTTTTGGTTTCTCCCTCTAAACATGATTTTCCAAACTCTAGTTTTTTTTTCATAAACGGGAATTTAACTTACCACGCTTACGTTCAAAAAGTAAAAGATTAGTTGTATTATTTAATAGTTGTACCAACTCTACGTAATGTGTGTGAAAGTTATGCAACCTCAGTACAATGAATTAAATTTCATCGTTACGAGTTAGGCGGGATTAACGCTCAACGGGAATTCTTGTATAGTTTAATGGAAATTTGGTTTAAAAACTCTGTCTCCGCAGTGAAGAAAGGTGAAGAAGACACATCAGTGAGTATTCTAGCTGTGTCCATAAAATGTTTTGCATATGTATATGAGGGTTGTGAAATTCGTTAATTTGTTCTGATCCAACTTTTGTCAATGTGGAACATTGGTAGAATGAGATGAAAAAAATACACGTAGCTACGTAAGTGCAATGCGAACATAGAAACTGTGCCATTGAATCGACTCAAAATGCTACGTACGTTTTATGTTCCTCTAGCCTTGTAACCTACTAAAAGTCGTGGGAAATATCTACATGTCCAGCGGTTAAAAGGGTTCTGTTTATCTACTCCAGAATTGAATTTCAAATGCATAGGCTTAGGCCGCGATAGGGGAGGGGTAAGAATTTGGGAAGGTGTCGGCCAGGGCCTATGTTGATGTGCCATCCCGGCATTTACCTGGTGTGACTACGAAAAAAAACTGGAAAAACTCTACTCCAAGAAATTAAAATGTAAAGGAATGTTTGGAAAGTGTGTAGCAGGGTTGAAACACAAATTAGAATAAGTTATGGAGTCATGAAGCAGTGTAATAAGGGTGAAAGACGTAGATATACATGGGACCTTCCGCCAAGGGATCGTCATATGAAAACGGGTAAAAAAATAACCGAACGCCTGGTTTGGTTAGGGTAGGTTAGTTTATTTGTAAATGTACCTAATATATGCTATTTCTGCCCCCTGTTCGCTTTGCCTTATTTTATCCTTTTTATAAATTAAGTTCGGGTGGGTTAGTTGGTTTAGAAAAGTTTGACTTTTCTAACATAACCAGCTGTAACTTAATTTATAAAAAGGGTAAAATATGGCAAAGCGAACAGGGCGGGGGGCAGAAATAGAGAATATTAGGTACATTTACAGGAAGAAGTAATTAATCTAACCTAGTCTAATCTAACCAGACGTCTCTTTAGTATACGTCGGAAGTTCCTTTTTGAACCGTGTCTGTTAAAATTGATGTGCAATGTGTAATGAAAAAATATCTAACCAGGCTGTTTCTAACCCGTCTTTGTTCGTTATCGCTCCCTCGGCATACTGTCCGTGATTTTTGTAGCAAACCATCAATGGTGAATGAAAATAAACATATCAATACCGCGTAACAACACCGTAATTCCGATTGATGAACCTGTGACTTGACGTAAGCTAAAAATACCCATAACCAAATCTAACCTAACCTAATTTTTAAAAACTTTATAAATTTATGATGGTCCCCCGATTCGAAATATTTACCCAAATTAATTATTATTTATGGTTTCCGTAATGTAATTTATATGACAGCATCCTCTGATTTTAGCCAGATAAACAATGAAAATCACGAAATTAAAAATTGCATTGCGTACTATACAACGACTAACTGCTTTCGCGTCTTTGGCATGGGGGTTTGTACCCATGTCAAAACATTAAATTTCACATTTGGCCATGTTTTATTTGTTCTTTCCCACTACTTTTAGCATGATTCCTGGCTATAGATTTGAGGCAATTTCTTTTAAATTTTCATGATGCTGGTGATGGGTGTTCTGCCCGAAGACATCCCTGTGCAGGTGAATGAACGGTATTTTGGCATTGCCTTCCATCGGATGAACATTTGGGATCTACAATTTAACGTTGGCTTCGAACCATTTGTGTCGCCATTTGTAATTGAGGCCGAGAACTCTTGATTACAAAGGCGGTTGTAATTGTAAATAATTTTTGTTTTTAAATGATTCCTGAACTGAGGGCACGTCACGAAAGTACATTTCAATTTAGATTTTTAGAATGGAATCACGCTGTCATTCCACAATATTGCTATCTACAGCATCTTACCTGTACGTATTACATTGAAACAGAAGGTAGTATTGATTGGTCGGGTTAATTCTAATTGCGGGGGCCCAATGTAATGTAACCTAACCTAACGTAACCAAAATACCGTGAAGGAAAGTAGACTGTAACGTAATCAAACCTAACCTAAGCTAAAACAAAGCCTATAGTTATCAAAAAAGTATGAATTTTTAGGAAAAAAATTGGCCCCCTAATTAGAATTTATTCAATTGGTCTAGTGTACAGTTTCGTGAATAAATATTGCGAGTAGTGTCATTTTATTCACATGGTAGTGCACATTAAGGAAATTGATCGATGTTGGCAATCCCATTTTTGGAGTTGATTGGGGGTGGGGTGGGGTCCATAGTTTGATCATCTTTATAGAAACCTGTTGCAATTGATTTTTTTAAAAGTAATACTAGCAAGGAAGTAATCGGAATATGGAAACAAACACGTAATCAGTTATTAATTACAGCATTCCGTAATCTTTTCGTAAGATGAGTAACTTTTATAGCCTCTGAAGGAGGTCGGGTTGGAGACATTTTGTACTAAAATTCTCGTTTTCCCCTCTTCAGAGAGGTCAAAAATGCCATTACCACCCCCGCTCACTAGATCTGAAACGGGTCAGGTTTTGGACCGGGTCTACGCTTGGGATCCGGAGGGCACAGTAGTTTTAATTATTTCCTTGCGTTTGAACATCGTTTCTTTCAGAGGTGACATGGACTGGATGCTTTACAGAGCTGAAACCGGGCTACTTTCGGTCACCGAAAGCAGCCCGGTTTCAGCTCTGCCTCTCCTGCCCCCTTACTTGATTTATATATTGTACGTCAAGTAAAAATCCAGCTGAAATCCCCCAAATCACTTACTGGAATGTCCTGCGGACTTCCCGCAAAGTATCCCAAACAGAGCCCTAAAACGTCCAAAATGATGCCTAAATTCCTCCCGTAAGCGTCCCATAAATATGTTTCGGGATTCCCTCCGACGTCCCATTGGAATCTAGCGGGATGATCCCGTTTTCGGGAACTTAAGCGGACATAGGGATGTCCCAGGGACGTCCCTGGGTCGTCAGTGATCTACTTAGGACGTCACTGGGACGTCCTCATATCCTGTCGGGACGTCCTGTGGATTTCCTATGGACGTACTTGTGCTGTGTGGGCCCCACAGGGCCCAACTTTGAATTTTCAAATGAGAACCCCCATTTGTTATTCAAAATTCGGTATTGACGGAATAAACGAAATCAGAATCGGTACTGTTCAAAGCTGTAGGATGTGAGTCCCAGGCCCCACAGGGCCGCAAACAGTATCAGCGTAAGAAGGGTCGAAAGGTCTGGACCGGTTAAATATCTCGGTTAGAATGCGTTGTTCCACAAACGTTACACTGAAGAGTTGCAGGAAATTAACAGAACGATCGGAAAGACGTGCCAGCCAAAATGTGTGATGTGGGATTTTGCAAATGAGATCCCCCATGTGTGATGCCAGATTCGATTTCTACAAAAAAAATGAAATCAGAATATGTACTGCTCAAAGCAGTAGGATATGATTCCGAGGCCATACAGGGCCGGAAAGCGTATCAGCGTGAGAAGTGTTAAACGTTCCGGAACGGCTAGAAAACGGTTAGAATGCGTTTGTCTGAAAACATGAAAGGTACAAAAGTTGCAGGATATCAAGCAACGTATCGGACGGGCGGTCAAGCAAAATGGATAGTGCCCTGCGTGGCTCCATAGCGCCCCAATATGAGTTTGCAAGTGGTAGCCTACACTTGTAACTGGAACCTGTACTGCACGCAAAATGTGAACATGTCCTGCTCACTTCTGTTGGGTTTTGTAAGATGGGTCCCAGATTGCTCAAAAGTAGGTTAATGATGATAAGTTCCAGGACTCGTAATTTGCAAAATGGAATCCTACGAAACTTACTGGAAATTAAAGTCGTAGGTCCTGAAAGCAGATGCTGTATAGTTTGTACAGGACACCACTCTGGAAATGTTTCGCAACCTTTCCTGTACAATGCAAAGCAACCATAGTGTTCTGGGCATTTCCAGTAACGTGGCTAATAAAATACAGCCACCATTTAGTGTTCAGGAATACTGGGAGAAAGAGAAACGAATACGAAAACCATTAGTAAGATTTGAACTCGAGTTGATACGTTTCAAGTCCAGCGTCATATCGACTGTGCTACATTGCCGAACAGAGAATGGAGATCCAAACAGTATTGAAGGTCTGAAGTGCGTTGACTGAACCCCGAGAAAACAAACTACATGAATCACACGACATCAACCACATTTGATTCACATTTGCATTTGTCATCTAGAGAGCGAAAGTGGCATTCACTGAGAATAGTTCCAAATGCTTTACAAATCAGGAGTAATCAAGATGGCGGCAGTTAATACTAGAGCAAAATTGCATTGACGGCTACTATAAGAAACAGTGTTCGCACTCTACATATGCAGAACTGACAACTGGATCCATACTTAAGATCTCTGCGATGTTCCTTCATGTGAATGAAACAACATGAAATGATAATACTTCTGCAGAACTTTACTGACGTGAGAGTTCAGAGCAACGTGTAGGAATTGTGAACAGTGTAGAGGGGGCCTACAAATCCCAAGTTTGCGTTATTAAATGTTATCCCCCCCCCCTAGCTAGCTCCCTATTAATCATTGTAGAGTCCGATGCTAGGAACGTGTATACGTACAGTATGTACTAATAGGGCTCCACATACAAGGTGAATATGGGGCATTGGCCAATGGGGTTGTCAAAAATGAATGCGACGTCGCAAAATCCTGTTATGTCTCACAACTGCAGAATGAGTTGCTATGCCAGCCTATGTGGGACGAACGTCTGCGAGCATCAAAAACAGTGTTCTTGTAAAATGCACCTCATATCCTTTGGGCTGTGCCTATGTGCATCCTCTGCTGTACAAAATGTCACTACCCCGAGGTTCGTCACTCCCTTAATATTTGTCGACTCCAAACCCTTTCTGTGGCAGATGTGGTGTTTACATTTGAAACAACGTACTATTTAATTATGTGTTCAAATTGATGTCCTTCTGCGACCTGACAATGACCCAGACATGAATAAAACTCATCCATAGCCGCAGCTAATATGTCTGGTCTAATTGAGTTTGAAATATTTAATATTCTATCCTTCAGTTGTTCAATATTATCAGGTTTCTGTTCATACGCTTTGCTTCTTAGATATCCCGAGTAGAAAAAGTCAAGCGGAGATAGATCAGGCAACCTAGGTGGCCATTCTATGGCACCTCTCCTACCAATCACTTGATTGACAAACGTGTGATTAAGGTAATTTCGAACATTATAACCGAAATGTTCTGGAGCGCCATCTTGTTGAAACCAAACATTAGGAAACGCTGCTCTTACCAAATGTTGAATAGCTGGTATTATTTCGTCTCGAAGCAAGTTCAAATATTTCTCTGCAGTTAAGTTTCCATCAATGAAAAACGGTTCTATAATGTGGTTGCACAATATTCCAGCCCAAACTTTTACCTTCTCGGGATATTGTGTGTGACAATCTCAAAACCAGCGTGGATTTGCATTCGCCCAATATCGCATATTGTGCCGATGTACACAACCGTTTAGTTCCAAGGTCGCTTCGTCAGAAAAGCAGGTCCAGTAGAAGAATTGGCGATTAGCATCAAATTTGTTCATCATTATATCACAGAACTCAACCCTTCTATCAAAGTCATCTTCTGTTCAACTGTTGCACGAGGACCATTGTGTAAGGTTAGTAATGGTACTTTTTCAATATCCTATGAACGGATTTTGTACTTACATCATGTGTTTCAGCAAGTTTGGAGAGTGGCGTGTGTGGAGTTTCAATAACTGATTGTAAAACGTCTAAAACTTTCTCTTGAATCATCGCACTATTGGGTCGTTCTGATCTTGGTTCATCCTTAATTAAACCCATGCGTTCAAATCGATCAACAGTCCGATAAACGGTAGATTTTGAAATAGGAGGATGTTCCGGAAATGTAACATTAAATAAGTTTGCAACTTTCTGGTACGATCTAACTCTATCACCATAACCTCTCATCATCAGAATAGTGACACTGTCTCTTTCGGTTAAATTCATTGTGCATAACAGAATGCAATGGAAGAACCTGTTCGAAACACAAGAGGACGAGGAATTCAGTGAATCCAGAACCTTGACAGCGTGAAGGAAGAACCCGAATGTTGTCACAGAAACAAAAGCGCACGATCGGGGTGTTTGGAGAAAGCTTCACTAGCGTTGAAGGGCCTACCGTTATCAGTGGAACACTAATAATGATGAGGACACTCGTAACACGACACTCGAATAGAGTACCTATTAAGAACTGGATACAGATCTAATATTGGCAAACGTTTTATAGTTGCACAGTTTTCAATCGATATTTTTGCACTGCACTCGAGAGGTAGATTAAACGAGTTTGGTATTTTAAGCCTTAGAATGTACTACTATCTTACTTCAACACCAATCTAATGCTAGCACACTGCCCACTTATACGTAGAAACGATTCCCACGCAGCACGATACACACTATGCAGCAAACGTCAGTGACTCTATCTGGTAGGTTACTGTAATGCTTCAAGTGCCTAGTATCTCATACGCCACATGAAGTCAACACAACGCCAGACGTTTACAGGTCTGTTATAAACGATACTCAGTTGTTTTGCACAAGCGTTCTAAAATTGCAATTGTCTTCTCCCCTATAAGACCCATGAACACTAGTGTGACTTTGTGGGCAGTATTTTATAGAGTGTATGTATTTTTTTGCAGTAGAAATAAATTCTACAATGATTCAGAGTGGCTACCATTCAAATAATTGGAGTGGATTTCTAAACAATCGTAATCTGTTGATGCCCTCTGAATTACTTTTACAGTAGGTTTTCATTACAACTCCTTCTAGAGATGTTAGACACTACAGGATTTAGCGACGCCGAATCAATTTTGCACAACATCTCCATGGTTTATAATAACCCGCGTCCACCTTGTTGGTACAGGGGCTCCCATTTGCAAAATAACAGTTCGGTTCCCTGGGGCCCACTCAACATTTTCCTTTTCCCACCAGTTCGATAATCCTGTTGATTTTCTGCAACTTTTGTATATTTCAAGTTTTCAGACAAACGCATTCTAACCGTTTTCTAGCCGTTCCTGCGCTTTGAACACTTCTCACCCGCATACTCTTTCCGGCCCTGTAGGGCCTGGGACTCACATTCAACAGCTTTGAGCAGTACAGATTCTGATTTCGTTCTTTCCGTAGATACCGAATTTTGAATAACAAATGCGGGTTCTTATTTGAAAAATCAATGTTGGGCCCCGTGGGGCCCACACAGGGCCGCACACATTTTGGCTGACACGCCTTTCCGATAGTTCTGTTGAGTTCCTGCAACTCTTCAGTGTAACGTTTGTGGAACAACGCATTCTAACCGAGATATTTCATCGGTCCAGACCTTTCGACACTTCTTACGCTGATACTGTTTGCGACCCTGTGGGGCCTGGGACTCACAGCCTACAGCTTTGAACAGTACCGATTCTGATTTCGTTTATTCTGTCGATACCGAATTTTGAATAACAAATGGGGGTTCTCATTTGAAAATTCAAAGTTGGGCCCCGTGGGACCCACACAAGGCCGCACACATTTGCACGGCATGGACTCTCGATAGTTTTGTTCATATGCTGCAACTTTTTACTTGCACGTTTTCAGAACAATGCATTTTAACCGAGATATTTAGCCGTTCCGGTACTTTTGACACGCACTGTATATATATACCGTTCCGTATATATATTTATATATTAATACGCTAGCGGCCATAATTTTGAAGATATTTGAACCAAAGCTTAATATGTTATTTCTAGGCTTAATAGCTCGGATAAGTTCGTTAATGAGCAAACTCGGTCGCCATCTTGGATCCAAAATGGCCGCCGAACCCATTGTTGTATAGAATACACAGCCTAAACAGCTGGGGCTATTGAAATCAAATTTGGCATAAAGGTACAACATCACTGTTTGATTACGAAAATGTTACCTAATGAATTCAAAGACGCCATCTTGTATTCAAAATGGTCGCCAAATATCCCATTTTGCACACCGTTTGAGCTGGATAAATGAAATTTTACTTGAAGGTACCATGAGAAGTAGGTCACGACAATGTAAGAAAACTTTTAAAAATCGTCAACTTGGATCCAAAATGGCTGCCCCAAAAGCCCAATTTCCCCGTGGGAAGGTGCAGATGGATACCATGGTGGTGTAGTGCTGCAGGGAGATTTTGGTTAAGATAAAGGAGGTGCATCCTCTCAAAAGCACTAAAGTTGGGGGCGACCCCCCTATGGAGGCAGCGCTACCAGCGAAACAAA
>JAGDQP010025351.1:0-27004 GCA_022664845.1 Lepisma saccharinum | reverse complement strand
ATTCTGAACGAAATGCCGTTTGTTCCACTTTTCTAGCAGATATTTTTATTTGTCTCCAAAAAATCAAAATGGCGTCGTACAGAGCTTCCTGTTTGTTTAATCGTCCATGTGTAATCTGCTTTTCCCAAACTTGATATGGCAAACACGAATCTAAAGTCTTTTTATGTGTATATAATCTCTAAATAAGAAAACATTTTCTAAAATTTGTTAATTTTTAACATGGGATTATATAGGAATTAGATACATTATGCATTAAGTTCATAAATTATGGTCAGAAATGTAATTATCTGCTAATATGACGGCCGGAAACTATATCACGTGACACATTGTGCATTGTTCGATTTGAATTTCAAGCTTCGCTTGTCATGCTGACTGCATTATCGTTTTATTGAGGATTTCAATGCGGAAATTGAAATTTGCTAATTTGGCCAAGATTGCCCTATCCGGAATCTATATCACGTGATACGTTTACAAGAGTTTGTTTTGTATTGAAAGTTGCATCTGCTTTACCTAAGCAAATCATTGATTATTTCATATCGATAGCTTATTTACAACGCGAGATATTCAATTAAACTTTTTTTTAACATCTTACATTGGTGACGTCACAACGTTATTCAGCGCATTAGACATATGCAGCTAGAATGTGTATACATGACCACTAATATCGTTATTATTTTTTCCTAACTCTGTATCTATTCAGCCAATCACTAAAGTTAAAAGCCATATCATGTGACAACTCTTTCAGTTGAGCAAGGGAGCTTTGGGTACGCGTGCACTAAGGACAAGAGTACGCTCGACCGACAAAATCGCATATTTAGTGCTTTATATCTCTGTCGTTTTTCAAATGTCGAAATTTTCATGTTCGAAGGGGATCAATACTGCTATTAGAGATTGTGTTACTATCAACATTTTTTTATGTGTGGCGTACGTTTCGCTAACATTCACCCGAAAAAGTCGACACCGTTGCTTTTCTCAAATATATCATATATATCCATATACTATATATGGTACTCCCTCACTCACTCACTCACTCACTGACTCATCATCATAATTGACAGCCCAAACTACTAGAGCTAGAAACACCAAATTTGGTATGAAGGTGTAGGACCATGAGTAGGTAAAGGAAAAGATCCGATATTTTGAAAAAGTCGCCATCTTGGATCCAAAATGGCCGCAAAACCCATTGTTGTATAGAATAGGGAGGCTAAACGGCTCGGGTTATGGTATAGAAATTTGGTATAGAAGTACATTATCAGTTGTAGGTTACGAAAATGTTGCCTTATGTACCTAAAGACGCCATATTGGATCCAAAATGGAGGACTTAAAAATCCATTTTCCACAACGTTTGAGATAGAGATACGAAATTTTGGATAAATGTGTATCATAATTTGTAATTTAAGAAAACATTACAATATTTTGCGAAAGTCGCCATCTTGGATTCAAAATGGCCGCCCAAAAATTATTTTCAACACCGTTTGAGCTAGAGATATAAATTTTATTTGTAGTTGTGCCTTCACGTGTAAGTCTCGACAATATAGTAAAATGTTAAGAAAGTTGGCAATCTTGGATCCAAAATGGCCGCCAAACTCACTGTTTTATAGAATACACATCCTAAACGGCTGGGGCTACTCAAATGAGATTTGTAACAAAGGAGAAAATCACCACTACGTTACGTAAATATTACGAGATGAGTTGAAAGACGCCATCTTGGATATAGCATGGCAGACTTTAAAAAATCCGTTTTCCACAGCGTATTAGCTAGAGATACGAAATTTAGCATAAAGGTGTATCATAACTAGTAGTTTAGGAAAATACAACAAAGGTTTGGGAAAATCAGCATTATTAATCCAAAATGGCCGACCGAAAACACATTTTCTAACAGACTAAAGCTAGACAAACAAAGTTTGCCATGATAGGGTACCATGACCAGTATGTCACAAAAATAGTGAAAAACCCCGATATCCCCCCCCCCTCCCGTTGAATATATATTTGTACCATGGAGTCGTCCAGAGAGTCTCTGTTTACGGTAAGGGAGGCGCAGCCACACGAAGCAAAGCGAGTCACTGGTTATAGTTGCATTCGCCATTATTATAGTAAAGAATTGCAATTTTGTACCGTGCACTCGTTAATCTGCACTTCTTCCTAACTTTCTCACTTCTCTGTGGACGGATTGGCTTAGAAGTGGTATACGTCCACAATAGAAATTGTACTCTAGAGCAGATTGAAAATTGAAGCGGATCAGATATTCCGTGTAGTGAAATAACTCTGAACGCATTCTGTAGCCAAACTACAGAACTGGTACTCACACTGCTTGACGATATAAACATCTAGCTTTCAACAATATTGTTAGTCCAATTGTGGAATTTTTAGACTTACACAACTGTCAACCGGACCGCCCACTATTTAAATATATACTCTATATTCGTATATAGCCGTACGAGAAAAGGAATTAGCAATGTCCCTGTACATCAAGAATCTAGTTTTTTTTTTCTTTTTTTTTTACTTTACAATATTGTATTTCTCATGTAGTGATTAATTATGATAAAGTAGTAAGCACTATATTCATTTCTCCTAAAAGTTAGCATTCATCAATTTAATTTAAATAAATATAATATATCATTTCATAATATGTTACATTAATATATTAAATATTAATATAATTCAGGAATCACAAAATTCACTAAGAGTAATTTTTATATAATTAGAAAATGCGAATTATTTGTTACTTTTGCAAACTTTTCCTATTTTCTTCTCTTTTCGACTTGTTCTTTCCTTCTTATTTTTCTACCATATCTAGACCAACGCCGGCGAATCACAGACTATTCTGTTGATCTAGATATTTCAGGTAAATCCTCCGAAGTAACAATGGTTTAGTTTAAAAGTTTTTAACAGCAATTGAAACCAAAGTCCAAAAATCAAATCCTTTGAAATGATAGGTCTAATTATAAATATGATCATTAAGAGACAAACAATCATAACTCCAATTTGCTTGTTTATAAAAAGGATGTTTGAAAGATAAAAACGATCATAACAACAGTTTGTCCAATCATCGGATATTAATGTTTTTGGTTAAAACGTGTTTAATACTAAAGTAACATATCCAATGTTTTTTTTATTATTATTATTATTCTGTTGTGCGTATATAGTAAGTAAATTCATTTTCACACGTTGGACTCACCAACGTTTTCCATGGAAAATGGTGAAAGTGACAAATTGAAATACGTCATGCTGTTGTGCTCATTCGCAAATGAACAGTATGTATGTATACTGTGCCTTTTGTTCAGAACAAGGAAGTCATACGGTTCCTCATTCGATGCATACAAATCAAGATTCATAAAGGGAAAATGTTAGTGCTAAAGCCTGCTGTACGGCCATAGGCTTGCGCGGCTTGACGTCAAATAGAGACCCGATTTTCTGTCGACTGCTGTGTGTCATTCCAGTACGAGGGATGTGGTGGGTGCTCGCGCCAGCGCGTAGCGTATTCTAAGCGACATACAAAAAAATTACATATAAATATCTTTCAAAGCAGGAAACATACACTTGAGCACACACACACACACGTACATCACACACACACACACACACAGAGAGAGAGAGAGAGAGAGAGAGAGAGAGAGAACGTATATGTATCACAAAACTAAGCATTTAAATATCATTGCCAAATAAAAGTTACTTCCAAACTTACCTTACTGGACAAGTTGTTTCATCTTTTCCTTCCGACTGTGCTGCAGGCTCCCATAATTCTTCCTTTCAACACTTGTCTTCTTGCACGAACTGTCCAAATATTTAATACTCGCATATGTCCGCATTTTTACAAGTCATCAAATCCGAAGTTAAGTTCAAGGGTTTCGTTGAAATACAGTAAAACCTTTGTTAACCGAAAATAGCATTTAACCGAGACGGCAAAAAATATCGAAAAATATAAAACTTGGAATGCTAACGGAGAAAGATAGAAGATTTAGAAAAAAACAGCAAACTAAGCTCTATAATAAGTTGTCCAACTGTAGAAGCATTTAAAGTTTTATTTCGGATAACAGAGGTTCTACTGTAATTGACTTCAGGGTTTTCATAACAGCCTGTCCCCTGCGGCTTGTTTCTCCATGATATGCACAAATTTGTTCTTCCATTTCTTTAACGCACGTTAATTATTATTTTGTGGGTTGCGTAAGTCCGCCGTAAGACAAACTTTTAATCCAAGATGGTGTACAGGTTTGATCAGAAGGAATTTGCTAAGTATGTTCAGCCAAATGGGGATTAACTTTTTTTTTTCTCTCTATCCAGCCTGATATATATGATAACCCATCTTCTTCCATTTCACTTTTGTTCGTGTGAAAATCGTGACCGAGAATAGAGACATCATGGCTAGGAGCAACTTCTATCTGTTTCTCATTATTAAATACCACACAACATTTTTTAGGTAACTTGGATGAAATGTATTCCTCATTATTGGCAAGACTCACAATGCTTTTGTGTGTCTCCGTAATACCAGAGTTGTTTCCCAAGATAAGCATTCTTATTCTTTACAGAGCATTTATAGTTCTCTGCCGTTTCTGCGTCAATTTCGTTTCTGCCGTCTGAAGCTTGTATTTGAGGACTTTGTTCGTATTTTTTTCTGCAAGAAGTTCGTTTCTCAGTTCTTCTATTTGAGCATCGAAGACATTTCGAGAACAGCCTGCCACTTCACTATCCTGTTGTGATTCAATTGCTGGAATATTGTCGATGGAATGCTGTGAACGTTGCAACAATTGGACAACACACTTCCTGTTATCTCGTGTCTCTTTTCTTCTTGCTCTATTGTGAGATAGCTCTTCTTTGCAGGTGTCTTTAATGATTCACAAATTCACAGAAGGAACGACATCCTTTCTCAGTTTTAATACAAGAGGAAGATCCAAAACTTGCTTCTTCAGATCCCTCTCAAAATCACTTGCAACAAAATGCTCTGAACATAACATACACACCAATCTGGCTTCAATTTGTGCTTACGTCTACAACGCTGGTCCGTCCTACTGCCTTCTTAATTTTGCACATTTGGGAAAATTAAAATATTTAATATTGTTTCTGTGAACGTCTTGTTTCGTTTTCGCAAAACTATTGTTGCATACTGTTACAGTACATTGCGTACCAGGCGTATGGATATTAAAATCAATATTTTAAAACTTAACAGTACGAATCTTAAACAATATTTCATTTCAAAAGTGAGAGTATTTTTACATCGATACGCGTTCCCACAACATAATAATAAAACAGTTCCTCTTCTTCCATGTCATCATGAACATGGACAGATTTATAGTGGCATTGTACCCCCACACAAGTCATTTCAGAATGACTTAAATGTTTCATTCTAAACGATAGCTTTTAAAGTATTCCTCCACCCCCCAGCGTTTCTCTCTCTCTCTCTCTCTCTCTCTCTTCCATTTTCATGAAAAATATAGAATAATATGCACACAAACGCCCTTTCACGGTGGAATTAAAATGCTTCATCAATCATCACACATGCAAACAGCTACACACACAAGCACATACACAGACAATCAAGTCATTTTTTTATGAACTATAAAATTACAGAACAGTTTTTCGTTGAAAATACACACGGATGACAAAAGAACGACCTGATCCTAGGCAATTAACATTCTTTCACAGGCTCACCCACGCACCCTTCAAAAAACTAGCAGTAAGTGTTTGACACTTGGGTTTCTCTGTTACGTCACAGCTCCGACCATAGCCGATCGTATTCGAGTACAAAAAACCTCGATTTGGAATAACCTGTCTCTTTACGAAACTTGCATACAAATCATCATATATTGAAGTGAAGAAATTAAAATGAAAATTTAAAATGTGAAATGTTCTCTAAATTGTGAGAGAGGAGAAGGTGCCAGATGTAGAAGGTGAACTTGAACGCATAAGATGGAATACTATTAGTATAGATCTGAGTTGAAAGAATAAAATCATTTTATTTTTTCATTGCTGAAAAAATAATTTGCAAGATTTCGATGGCAATTGGAATTTTATCAATCATGCTATCAGTTGAACTGAAGCGCTGAAGATCTTTTGAAAGTGTATCAATGAGATCTGAAGACGAGAGATCTTTGAAAAATTGAAAAAAGTCTTTCAATGAAGAAAATATATCTGTTTTGTTTGCTGCAGGCTTCTTCTTATCTGATGAGACAGGAACTCCCCAAGATGATTTCCTGGCAGAATCTTCATTTTTAGTTGGCGGGTCGGGCTGGCGCCTGAGTAAGATGGAATGAAGATCCATTTCAGGAAGTGTCGTACATCTTGGTGCTTCTCGCTCGTATTTTGCCGAAATGTGGCATCGAATTTGTTTACGTTTTCCATACCATCTGAAAGGAAGTAAAATGTATGTCTTCGTTTTAGTATTGGTGAAGGAAACCTTATCATGGTGAACATCGTTTCCTTCACTTTTTGTAAAATATCTACGAACAAAGGTAGGGATTCGTAGCCAAGTTATGTTAGGAGTGATACGTATGTTAAGGTCGGAAACAAATCATCCCGAATTCGATGTTTGCTAGGTGCTGCCAACATGCAAAAATATCTACTTGGTAATATTGCATTGCATTTCTTAATCTCTATATAAACGGTTATGTATTTAGAATTATCAATCTATAAATATAAGAAGTTATCGTAATGACCTAAAATTATATATCACATTTGAGTAAAAGAAAGGCTGTCAGTCTTTACCTTCCCACGTCGAGTAAAAATAAAATAAATAAATTTATACTTATTTATATACTACGAAGAATATTTGTCGAATCAACAGATACTACGTTAACAAAGAAAATAGCCCAGAACATAATTTGGGCCTTTATTACTATAGAATGTTGTATTAAAGGTAAATTAAAATGACATATTTCCTTCAACTCGGAATTAGGAACCATTTCTTTATTTTACCGCACTCGATGCTGAGAAGACTGTAGATTGTCAGAAAACTTCTTGTCATTAAAACACATGGAAAACAGATGAAAAAATGCTTATTTCAGTATCACCAAAATATAATTATCAAATTTGGTTTGCAACGTTTCCATGTATTAATACTATATGTGCCATCTCAAGAAGAACGTTTTCTTGTTATGCAGTCTGTTTTGCCTTTGTGAACTATTTTGGATATTTTTTGCATGCATTAATGTGCAGGAGTAATTCAACACCTATTTGGCAGAAATAAATAATTTCTTCTATATATTTGTCTTCGTCCGTTCTGAAACCTTAATAGAGATTTTGTATCAATGTACAAATTAGCTTGAAGAACACTGTTAAAAGAAATTAAACCGGATTCGGTTTAGAGTATACAATGTGTGATGGTTACTACTATAGATTCGATGATAAGGAGAATTATGTAATTACATTAAACGATTTTTTCTTCCAATTCTAGTTAGCATCTCCATCGTTAAATTGTCTAATAGAAAATGTGGATTCATTATTTGAATATCATGTTTCGAAATGGGGTCTGAACTTATAATTTAAAATAATTATTTACGCTACCCCTTTATTAAACTTTGTTGAACATTTTTAAAAATAAGAAGTATGTTCCTTCAAATAGTGCTTGACCTTTATTTTTTGTTATATTTGGTCGGCAGTTAAGATGAGTAAAGCTAAAGCTATCTCGTGTGCGATACGCACGTGCCGAGAACAGCGTATGGTAGATATAGAGGTAACGTTTCCACATATTCTCAACCTACGGTGCAAAGTGATGTGGGGTTGTCAGTTCTATGCTCGATTGCCTTTACCATTTCAAGGTTCCTATTGACACCAAAGACACAGTTAGGATGAGTACTATTTGTAATTATTATTCTATATTAATGTTTTCAATCTCAAGTTAATACGAAAATTAACATTGATATTACGTTAGATATATCAAGGGGAACTGTCAGGCAACAATGTATTCAAATAAACATGTAAAATAAAATCAGAAATAAATATAAATAGTAAGCAATTAAGTAGTTTGATCTGACTCTTCACCGTTATTTGATTTGGCTTTTAACTTGTTTGTCACAATTGCACAATGCCTTTCATTCTGTTTCGAAATTATATTTAAAATTAAGAAATTTCTATGTAATATTTTGTGGAGGAACGTTTAAAGTAGAAAATGAAACAGGACCAGAATTAAATGTTATTATAAAATTATAAGATCATACAGCGAAAGCAAACCGAGATCGTTCCTTAATGTACAAAGAAACTAAGTAAGTAGAAAATATGTAAATAGTGTTCAAATTAAATGAATAAAATAATGATATGATTAGCTGATATTTTAGGAGCTATGCGGAACTAAAATTACTAAACAATGCTCGAACTCTTTGGTAAAACAGGAAAACTCCTGGCGACACGTGACGTCGCGCAATGACAAAACTCATTAACGTAAACGACCACCATAAAGTGATCGGCCGTCGACTTACAAATCTGGAAATTTATTGTCATAGGACATAAATACGGATTTCATTAAACGTAAAACAGAGAAGCCTAAAACTATTAAGTAGCCTCTATAGTGCAGGGAAAATATGGCATATGCAAAAATATCGGTTAATGGGAAATAATAGGATACTATTAACGATTGTCCAATTGAAAGACGTGCGCTACATTTCAATACCAACATTGTAAACACAGATATTAAAATTCATGGTAATACACAAAACATTTTAACATTAGGTCCGGTGGTGACAGTAGTAATGTTCCAGTTAAACGGCCACATTTTTCACCATTTGTTTCGCATTCTCGATAATTTAGTTAATAACACGATCCTAATAGGCAATGATTTGCTTATTCTCCATTGGGCTTGAGTAAAATACGCGACAAAGTATTAACAGTAACTTGATTTGGGAAACCACCAGCAAAATTTATGAGTGAACCGAATGAGGTATTTGTTGTTTTAGAACAGGCGAGTTATTTAATCAATGGTAGCAACTATTTCAAATTCGTGATTCCGGAGAAATACATTTGTAATCCCATATCGAATGTTGTGTTACAATTACAACTTATGAACCCGAAATCAGTTCAAGAACAAATAGGAGAACCGAACATAAACATTTTGAGTAAATACGGTATTCTAGTTCCGAGGTGCAATAATTTCATGCACAGGAAAATTAATTGAAGTTGTTTGCCCATAAAGCATTCTTGCCCAAGTGTGCAGAAATCGGCAAGAAGACCACGTGTATAAAACAGAGACATGGGAATGAAATAATGTTATTTAGATCGATCCGGACGAGGTTCAACGCAAATTAGAAAAAGATAGAAAATCATTCGATCTCCAAAAGATCAAAATAGGCGATGTTGTCAAACTTTAAACGCGAGGAAAAAATTTACAACTATGTCATGAGCTTGCGAAAGTTTTCTCCTAGGACAAAAGTAGAACAGATCAGGTACAGCTATGGACAAAAGTTTTGACGCATGTCTATAGCTCATATTTTTTTTCTAAAAAAATAGATATATTACAACAACGTATAAATTCACTGGCTTGCAAGGATATGCAGAATTGCATAATGTATTTGTATCAAAAATATTGTCCTCATATGCAGCCAAACAAGAGTGATATAAAATAAAATAATATTTAGCGTCGATAAATTTCCAAGTCAAAAAATCGCACCAAGTTGAAAAGTTCCCTCCTTTTTCCCGCAAAGGGATTTTTCTTTGTAACCCAACGGGAATTTTTAACTAGGTTTCGTTGTAGTCGTCACACGTATTTCTAAAGTAGGTTGCGCAGAGTAAAGTAATAGAAATGCGTCTATCAATGACATTTTTTTTTAATTAAGAGCAATATGTAGAGTCGTTTCGCGGGCTACCCAGCGGACACTTGAGAAGCACTTGACTATTTGTTAATGCACAGTCGTCCCGCGGGGATAAAACAGTCCCGTAGCCTTCACTCAGAGCTTCCCTTGGCTGGCCCGTTAAGTACCCGCAAACTTAAAGAAATAAAACAAAGAACAGAAAGTATGTAGGCGTCATTAGATGATGTAATCGACAATATACTTACGTGCATAATAAACTTCAATAAATTTAAACTTTAAAAACATGTTTGTAATAACCGAATTTACTATGATCATATCACAGTTTCATTTAAACGTTATTTATTGCTAGAGGTGTGGCGTAATCGGTTGAAGCGTCTGCTTTTATACTTTTAACACAGGTGGTTCGAACCCCAATGGGACAGATATTATCTTTTTCATTTTCACGAAACGCAATAGTAACGTATTAATAATAATAGTTTTGATAGTTCAATTTAAGAGTTTAATTTACATTTTATTTTCTGTGGTAGCGAAGCTATGGAAAAATGGATCTTATAACACCGCTAAGTTCGTTCGTCTGTCCATGTGTGAAAATAAAATCTCAGGAACCACAAGATGTAGAGAGATGCTTGATGTGTTGTTGCATAAGTATTGGCTAGACTAGCTCAGAGCCGCAGGAACTGGCTTGATTTGTGCAGTTGTTTATTGTTGCCGACCTATTTTATAAAAAAAAATCAATCGTTCCAATTATTTTCATTTTGTTAGACCTATCTGCACGAAACTTGGCATAAACATTATTGGATAAAATATAAAAAATCTGAGGGTTTCACTATCCCGAAGCATTTCAGTTATCAGTGTTATAAATCTATTTTCTATAAAATTCATTTATCAAATTGGTGATTTTTGATTATAACAATTTTAATGTTGGGGAATACTCGAAAATTTTGGGGAGTGACACCCCTAGGGGATTCTCGCAGAATCACTGGCCGTCAATGACGAGCGAACGAAGCACTGTTATAAAAGTTAAGATATTAATTAGGTAATGCTCTTTTGTAATAACTTCATAACCCTTCCAAGGATTACGCCAGGATTTTAAGCTTTTATCGGGGGGAGGGCGTTCAGTCAACATTATCAGGGTGTAAGTGGTGTTTTGTGCGAGTTCTATCGATTTTTGAAAACATTTTTTATTGAAATTGTGGATGTACTCGAGGTTTTGGGGGCGACACCTCCACACGGGGATCTGGCTGAAACACTAATCCCTTCTACCCTTTTTGTCAACGTAGTTTCATATTTCTCCCCTTTTGACTAGATTCGATAGGCTACGGCGACTGAGGTAGGTACTGTTAAGTTTCGTTATTTTAGACAGCATCAAATATGAAAAAGTACAACGTCCAAGAAGTGAATACAATGATAAAGAAATCAGAACATTACTTAAAAAATACGCTTCGTAACAGCACTGTTGGTAATCGAGGGTCCCGGGTTCGAATCCCGGATGGGGCATGGATGTTTGTGGATTTTAGAAACTTAACAACTAATGGACTCTAGACGGGCCAAAGCTATTAGTTTCTAAAATGGCCCCAAAATGCAAAAATTTACCATTTTCTTAGCACGATTGATAAAATTGCAATGGCCCTTTATGTAATGTAAATAATTTCATGTTTTTTTTTATTTTCTCCAGAGAACTTAGCTACGCTTCGTGATATACAATTTCTGACCATTACATTCCCCATGTAATTTTAACAAATTTGAATACCAATCAGTGATTCTGCAAGATTTCCCCGTGGGGGAATCCCAAAAAATTCTCGAGACCAGCCCGAAATTTAAACTTTTACCGTCAAAAACCGATAGATGCCGTTAAAACTCTACTAAAATCTTCCCAATTTTAAGCTTACACCCCACAAACCCAGATTATATTTTATTTATAAGCTTGTAAAATTGTTAATCGCGTATCTATTTATCAGATTAAAAAACCAATCCCGTGATTTAGGCGATAACGTCATGAACGTCAGATCGGTAATGGATAGACACGTGGGTTCGAACTCTGCAGCCTACCATCCTTACTGAGGTGTTCCAGGCTTTACCTCAGTTTCACCAGGCGAACACCGGGATGGCACCTTAAATAATGCCCTGATCAATACCTTCACCATCCTCTACCTACCCCACCTCGGCCTGAGCCAAGGATGCCAAAAGCTATAAACAAATTCAAAACATAAAAGTCAGATTAAAAATTACAGAGGTGGATAGACTCCTAAACCAAGCAATTGCAATTTAACAGGGCCAATATTCCTGCAAAAATTGGAGTAGTACAATTAATTACTTTTCTATATCTAGGTGTATGTCTCCATACAGAATAATAGAATTAAAATAAATCACTTTCGTTTGTACCACAAAGACCGTTGAGTACCCATCCACTGTTTATTTAGCATTGTTAACTTACAATTAATTTTGGCAACATGTGTGTATAATAAAATATTCGTCAGTAAAATGCATGTGTGTTTTATGTATGTTTTTTTTTTACAAAGAACACGTGTAAACCTCTTTATTGTTTCGTTTTTAAAACAAATTCATCAAGCCTAAATATAATGTTAAACTTCACTAAATATTACGCAACAAAGTGGTATCATAGAATGTGAAACACACCCAAAATATTTATCCTTTTGAAAACAAAGTGCCTAAAATAGTTTATATTTTTAACTAACCAACTTTATATAACTTCGGAAGATTTGAAACTAGTCTTAACTTTTGTAAAATTTTTAGAATCATTAATGTTGTAATAGGGTTGAATTAAAGAACAAAATCATAATTGTTGTTTTATGCCTATCCCAAACATTTCAGAAATTAATAAAATATTTATCAACAAATGTATTGCATTTTAAATGTACCTAACGTTTCATTGAACCCTTAATGAGGAGTGGTGAATCCCGTCAATTATCATATTTAAAATTTTGAAATATTTAATGCATATGTGCAAATGATCAGAACTGTTAGAAGCGTTTCAAATAAGCAAAGTATTTTAAAAAAGGGCCTTAAATTAGGTTTAATCAAACGAAATTGATGGCAGTTCCTAGTAGCAATGTATTTTGAACAAACTCCAGGGTATGGTTGACATCGTTGGATCATCTCTCGGTGATTGCTTGTGGTACCCACTACTGTAGTCAATGTTGGGCTAAATGTGAATTCTATTGCGAAAATTGGTAATATCTTTGAACCAAAACTTTCTTACTCAGGATGGCCAACATGAGCTGGGCTCGAAGCTGACAAAATTAATTATAATGCAAGATGGTATAGCAACATACGTTATGCAGTATAATCTAATTATATCCCAATGAAACGTTATTCGTAACTAGACAAAGACTTATGCGTATCAAACATAATTTTTATTTAGTGTGTGTATTTGCTTGTGTCTGTTTGACATATGAGTACATTGTCATGAGTGATTTACTACGTATGTATATTTTTACTATATAATGAAAATGTATTAAGATATGTTATTATTACTATCATGTATGAGTGAAATTTCTGGCTTAAATAATATAAAAATTAAAAAGAATCCAATGTATAAAAGAAAGCATAAAAATGTGAATGATGGAAGAAAAGGGAGAAGTGAAGAGGAACCAGATAAATGAGATAAAGAATATTATTTCTTTCCCGAACTGAAACAATTTATGAGTCAAACAAATTATAACTAATGAACTTAATCTGACATTAAAAACAATCGACAAACAATCAAATATTACTTGTAATTATTTCGCAATAATTTGAACAGAGATCTTACAGCAGAGAAAATTCATGCATTTTGTTTCTACTCTCTTCACAAGGTTGTGTTTTCTGTTTTATTGGTTTATCGTTGTTGAATTATGCTTCATTACCACCACTTTGCATAATACTATGCGATTCTAAAACTAAAATAAATCAAACAGTCTAACATTGCAAGACTTAAATCACTTATTTGTATACCTGGATGATGCAGATTTAAGAGGTGAAGATATAAAGGTACTACAAAACAACATCGAACCATAATAGAAGTTTGGGATAAGATACGTCTACAGTTGAAAGCATAGAACACATAAAATCTAAATAACAACCCGTAACACAGGATAGATAAGTCCCAAGTAATAATAAAATCTTTGAAAAAGTAAACGAAATTAAATATTCAGAAGCCTACATAGTACTGTTAAACAAGCACCAGGTTAAGGAAGAGATATAATATCACTTGTAATCGGGCAATCTATGTTTCTATTCAGTCCTTAACCTTAACTCTTAGGTTCTACCATCGCGATTAATATCAAGGAAGTTAAAATTGAAATTATCGAGAAGGGTTAATCTGTTGGTAGTATTTTACGATTGAGAACGTTTAAGTTCAACCCTAGCAGATGAGCATTAGTGTTTTAGAATAATGTTTTGAGAAACGTAAGCGGACCAAAACGGGATGGACAGAGGATACTGTATAATGAAGAACTTATCGGAGTGTACAACTTAAGCAATGTTATGAGAACGTTAAATCCCGACCGGTCATGTAGCTCGGATGGGAGAAAATCGAAGAATATATACCATCTTGTTTGAAAGGCGGGAGGCAAAGTGAACGTTGGAAAGACCGAGACGACGTTGGGAGAACAACATTGAAAGGGAGCTTCGAGAAATAAGTGTTTGTGATGAAAACGGGCTTGATATTGTCAAGAATCAGTTGGAGAATGTTTTCTACTGCTTCCATGAATTTGCGAGTTCTGTAAGCTATAAAGTTAGTTAGTTCTTGAACGAACTGTTTACTAACAATAAACAACATTCACTTCTAACTTATTACTTCATGTTCTATTTTCCAATCAATCATTATTGTTCATTGTACGCAAATGTGCTTTTTCCCCTTATTTTTGCGGAGTTATTATTATTGAATGGTAGCTTATATTCTGAAATATACACCCAGGCAATAATTTTCTGACAAAAATAATAGGATGGATTTATACACAGTTCCAAACTTTAAGCTTGCTCTCCTGTAAATTTGCAATTTTGGACTTACACCACTTGAATGTCAAAGCGACCGTATAGTCGTGTGTGTCAGTTGTTCAGTGTCAAACTACTAAACACGCGCTATTGATTATAACAATTAAATAGCAACAATGCTATTTAATAACAATTAAATAGCAACAATGCTATTTAATTTATTTCGTAAGAATGTGGATATTTCTTGAAGCTATTTATTTATTTAGTGCTCTTTATTATTGTTTCATCTATTTTAAATGTCATCGAATTTGGAATATAATTGTGCTAAAGTTGAGGATACTTTCGTTGATGGAATAAAGACGAAACGTCCAAACAAGAGTTTCGCAAAAACTACTGTCCAACTATAGCCTAACCTAGGTTACTACAACATTATAAGTCTAATTCAATAATAAAGAAAAGTGCCAGGTTAACAAACTGGAATAGAGTGTTTCACGTTTCTTAAATAAAATGTCCTATGTTGTTATTTATAATACCAATTCTTGGAGTTACCATATTTCACCATAGTTTATACATTTGTTTTCTAGCCACGTTAGACTAATTCCATACGTACTGGTACGTTTTATAAGCAAATATTTTATTATACAATGCTGCCGAAAGTCTGAGTTGAAAATATGACATGTGACAAACAAAATTATCTCTTCGTATTATAATGACCAATAGAAACACAATGAAGGATTTTGATATGTATCTTCAAATATTCTTGTTTTGTGTAATTATTACGTTTATGACCTTAAAATGACTGATTTGCGACAAAATATTATTTGAGAAATTTACTTTGTCTTGTACTTTTTATATTATTTCCTACTATTAACATACTGCCGATTTTCTCGGAATAAGTAAAATATATTGGCAACAATATTATAATAACGTTGTCAGAACGACAACTAGTTCAACTATTAATATAAACCGATCTATCATTACTACCAAAAACGACAACAACTACTACTACTGCTACTGGAAAATCTACTACAGCAATGACGACATGTACTACTACAACTGCTACTGCCACAAGAGCATCTAGTACAACGACTTCAAAAAGAACAGCTACTACTACTGCAACGGCAAAAAACGAAAACGACTACTACTAAAACTAGTAGTACTACGACAACGTCAACAACAATCTACAAACACTACATCAACAACAGTTACAACAAACTTCTACTACAATTTCTACTTCTACAATAAGTACTCCTATCACAACAACGATTACTATTATTCATGCAACAACTACAAGTAATTATACTACAAATACCACATAAACAGTTACTACGGCACTGCTGGTACTACTGCTACTTCTACCATAAGAACAAAACCTAAACGGGAGCAACTACTACTACAATAACTACTCACAACACCTACTGCTACAACTTGAACAACAAAACCAAATAAAACAACCACTACTACTCTCACTACTACTAATTATAATAATAATACTAGTATTTTACGACATTTAATTGTTAGTAACATCCCATTTTATTTGCTTTAAAATTTGAAGCTAAGTACGTTTATTTTACAAAACGGGAAATTCTAATTTAGTAATACCAATTATTTTTTCATTGCATTATTGTAAACAATAAAGATGTTTTAATTTTCCCACCACCATCTTTAGGTGTGCTAGGGGTGCCTCATACCAACAGTATTTATTTCTAGGTAGTAAGTGAATCGTATACCAAGTTTGTTGGAAATCGACTCCCGGATGTACATTTGTATAGTGGACAAAGATACATAAGGATACATACATCTATATTTTGTATATATATAACAATAATGTACTAACATACGCGATCAGCATTGTAGTTTAGGTTTATAGAAGTGAGCAAGATAATTAAGGTTGCTGATTGAATATAAAAATAGTATTTGTAATTCGATCTACTTTTCACACTAATCTACAATATGAGACTGGCTTTATAGTGAAGCCTCAGACACAAATAATTCAGCAAACAGAGAGGCAGGACATGCAGATCTATACAGTAACTAATTCACTCTTCGTAGTATTTTTAAACAATTAATTTTAAGCTAATTTTCGTCATAATGATTTCAGAAATACAGGTAAGTACATTTTATGTTATATGAATTGTATCCATTGTAAATTTAAGGGTAATAATTGTTGTCAACTGCCTTTAATTTAACATAATGCTATTTACAATATAGTTTAGCAGTTTTATTGGTTTAAATCATTGTATTATTTTAAAGAGGTGAAGTGAAGATAGACAATATAGTTTAGACAATAGGGTGTGTTGACCCAACAGGTAAGACACTACGTTGAATCAGCATGCGTGCTAACGATAGCAATTAATATTGGTCATTTTGGAAACTTGCATTAATTCATTATTAATGCATTTTAAATAAGAACATAGAGACTAGCGACTAGGGCAAGGTTCAAAGAATTCTTAAAATATTTCACTTTGGATTGTAACAAGTCTCTGTTTTATATCGTGTCTTATATATTGCATATTCAAAAACAGATCTTACATTTTCACACGGGAGAACAAATTATTAACAAAAGTTTTAAATTAGATTTTACTTCCTGTCTTCTACATTAGATTTTTTTTTCTTTTAACCAGTGTGAAGAATATAATGTGAAGGCTGAATTATATCGTTTGGGATCATGCGACATAGAAAGGGAGCAACGGATGACTGATTGGGGCGACCTAAGCATGAAAGCAGACGGTTGTAAAATTGAAGCTTTCGGTGGAGTTGAACTATTAGACGATCTTGATGGAAACTGGACGGTAGGACCTAATTTTACATAATTCTTGATAGACCTAGATTAAGCATTTCTGTATTACTTTTGTACAATATTTTCGATAAAGTTATTTTCTTCATGAATCAGACTTAATTGCAATTTGAAAGTAATTATATTCTCGGAAAGTAGTTAATTGTACACAATGTAAATACTACTGTTAGTCTATTTTGTGTTTATTTATTTAATATATGATTTTTTTCAGATCATTGATTTTTTAAGTTATTGCAGTATGTGTTGTAAATGCATTTTAGTATTGTGGATATCTTGTATAATGTTAGGGGCTTTCAATATGAAATTGAGTCAATGTGTGTGATGAATGTGTCGATAATTAAGTATACGTTTGAAGATGCTTCCACTGTATTGGAGTTTTATACTTTTACTTGGAAGAAAGGAATACACATGAAGTCACTGACATTTCTAAACGTTCTCTTTACCAGGAAGATCTTCAATTAACATAAATAAGTATTGATCATCTTCAAACATATCAACATAGCTAAAGAAACTGAAACTAACTTAAGTATAAGCAAGCACACTGGAGTATAAAAAATGCTAAATGAAAAACATTTTAGTATAATTATGTATTCATTTTCAACTGAAATTTTTAACTCTATATAAATTGAATTATTATTTTTGGCTTCCAGTTCCTGTTATTTCAGAGTTTACTCGCGTTCAAATTTTTGGCAAGCATAAGAAACCTAGAACTCCGGTTTGGGGTGTTTTACTCTTTAGCGTGTTTCTTCTACATGATTAATAACTTTTCAACGTCATGCTTTTCATATAATTTTGGCTCAATGTCATACAAATAGAATATATTCATCCTTGTCAATTAACGAAAATAATTTAGCAATCTTCAGATAGATTTTTAGAATTTGTTTCTGGTAATATTGATGATCCTAATTACACCAAAATTTTTAGATGATGTTAATAAATTTAATCTTAGTGAAAGCAAGAATGATAATACTACAGAAAGACTCAGAAACTAAACCTTGTTATGAGAAGCAATCTTGTATCAAGGAAGTTGTGAAGAACCAAATAAAGGAACGATTGCGATCCCGAAAGTTTTTAGGCAATTTCATAGGACTCTGGCTATAGCCAAAATTGAAAGAATCGATGTGCATTCGGGAAGTCTTTCTATCAATAAAGATATTATTTCATAATAAATTTTAATTTAAAAACGAGGACATTGCAAGAAATTAAAAATATCCAAGAGAAATATCAACTATCCAATCATAACCCAAAGCAGTTGACAAAAAATATTGATTTTCTGTTGATTACTTGCAAAATTCAATGACTTTAAATTCAATCGCCTTAAAACGTTTACATATATCCTTACATTTTGCTAGCTGAATTCGATGCCTTATCCCCATCAAATAACGTTTCTCCCAAAAGTAAATAAAAAATGACAGAGTCACCACTATGAACTTTCACTCTCATGACTAAATCCCTCCAAATTTTATGGATTACCTCCGTCGCAATTATTTTAAAGATAAATATCTAAAATAGAACCGATAAAATGGAAAAGTAAAGACCAATCAAGACGGGTTTTACATACATCTACTCCAGCGAGTTTCCGCTTTATTTCATAACCTCTGTTGACGTTTCTCTGTATTCTGTCATTGGTGTCCTCAATAATACTCAACAAGCTTGTTAACCTTCCACAACTACTAGTACATCCTTCCTATTTCTTTAACATTCTGAGTGAACAACTCTTTACTCACTGCATCCAAATTCTCGTGGAGCTAGTCGAAATGGGAGAGCCGTAAATGTAGCTTGAAGTTCATTTAACAGCCTTTTACGTCTACTTTCGTAAACACTTTCCAGGATAGCCTCAATATTTTGATCCATATTGCCACTTAAGGATTCAGTAATACCTTCCTCAGACCAGAGCCAAGCCATAATTTACTTCTCAATGTTTGGGTCCAATTTTTGGTCATTCATCAGTTTACTGATGTCAGGACGGAGGAATACTCAGTCTTTCAATTTCTCTTTTGAAATTGGTGAGTATTTGTTTTCCAGGATTAAAAACACTCGCCTTCTCTTGATAGAGCTTCCTCAAACTTCTTCATAATTTCAAGATTGACATACTTTAACAGAGTATTATTGTCTAGGACATGTTTCTTTACTCCGTTCTTACTTTCCTTGAACAAGCTGAAATTCTCGCAAATATCTTTCAACTATTCTCGCACCTCTGTATGATAAACATATGCAAACTAAATTTATTCTGAAGAAGCTGTGCTTCAGGATTCGTTTTCAGAAGTCAGTTAATAACTTCCATTCCACTCTATTGTATTCTAAAATCAACATTTGCATCCGCCAAGAAACATCACTGTAGTACACGAAATCACTGGCTTGACAAAAAAGGTTTCAAACTCTGTTTCTACGTCGTATACTGCGAGAAGTATGTAACTGGTCCCAACAATTTTCAAAAGGCTTCTACCTTTAGCCTACAATACTCCAGACTTCTTTCGAAGATTTAAATTTTTCACCAAGCAATTTTTTTTCGCGTTATAGAGTATGAATAGTTTATACGTGTTCATATTAACATTGAACTCTTCACCATAGTTAGTCTTCAACATCAGTGTCTTCACGAACGGAGACTTCCACTAGGAATTTTTCCTCCGATGAGCATAGGAATAAATTATTTTATGAAGAAAGTTTTCTTTTGAGCTAATAAATGAAAGAATTATGTTTTACAACTTAGGAAGACGCAGAATTTATCATCTTAAGGTGTCATCTTTTATATACTTCTTTCTTGTACCTGGCTAGTTTAAAAACAAAAGTATTTACCACAATTATTTGGAAAGTTCTAAATTTTCCGTTTGAGTACAAAAAATAATAAATTGTTTTTAAGGACACAGTTATCTCAAATAATTCGTTATAAATAGTAAAACTAATTTTGTTAATGCATGATTCAAAAGAAAAGCATAAGGCCCGCGCTCTCATACCGACAGTTAATACACTCTGCAACAGGCGCGCCCAACGCTCTTCGTTTTAATTATGCGAAATATAAATTGCTTTCATTTAAAAGTGTTTAAAAATATAAAGTGTTTTCTTTAAATTCATTCACTAATAACTCCGCTTATTTATTCTTGGAAATCACCCGGAATTCACTTTTCACTATAGTGTTCTCAATGATACATAATATATATAGCTTTATTCAGTAATATTGTTCACTCGGGAAGAGTCACTAAGACATCACTTAGAGTTCACTAAAAGTATGTTGATATAATAAAATAAACATGTCTTATGAATATCCTGACTTCTTTTGAAACTCAACTTCCTCTGCCGCAGACAAATACTTCTGCCATTATACTGCCACTAGCAAGTACTACACCTGATAATATCACTGTTGAAATACTGCCACCGATAACTACAATCGCAGGAAATGCTACTCCCGCTGACAACTGTTACCCAAAAAAATAATACTGCCACCGATAACCACTGTTGCAAAAAATTGTAGCATTGCTGATAAGTGCTACTGCAGATAACCACAGCTGTTCTCTCTGACATAGCCATCCCTTGCTTCCAAACTAACGAAGTTTCAAGCTATTTTATGTATACTTGATCGCTTTCAATAGTTGGCAATATTTGTCCAGGGGGCAATATGGAAGGGTCATAAAAAATTTAGATTTTCTAGGATTTCTTCTCAAATCATGACACTGAAGACAGTAGCTCTGTTATTGGTTATAAAGGGTACCAAAATATATTTAATAAATGTTGAAAAAAATGGTGATCTGATGTTAGCGAGTGCTTCTTTGCTTGTGGAAAGTCTTAAGACAAAGGACTCAGTAGTAGCTAGTCCCTCCCCCTTCGTTTTCTTTTGTCTCTTTGGCGTACGGGTAAAGATCATCTTCTTCTCTGGCTTTCGTGCTTATCCTACCAGTTCGCCAGGGGTGTGACTCAAGAAATTTGGATTGGACTATTTGGGAATTTCTTGTGTGGGGTCACCATATGGCACTCCCTAACATAATTATTAAGTAGATTCATTGTTTCTGTGAAGTGTCCACTCCAGCTTGTGTTATTCTCACTGGAAAATAGATGCAATTTCTCCGGATATCCACAACTTTTGCTGTAATTTTCTATTCTACTGAGTACTTCCTTAATAGTTGCGTTACGAAAAGGATGTCACATAACAAACTTCGATTACTTGTCTACAATAGAAAGGATATATTTCACTTTCTATCATTAGAAACACTTTCAGAATAGTTCTGAAAGTTTACTTTATGAAGAACGGTCCTATATAGTTATTAGATTTTCTGATTATACATTCCTTAATTTGGTCATAACTAATTTCTATTTAAGATTGTATTTAATCTATTTCTTTTCAATAATGCTTCCTATTCTTTGGTCTAATTATTGGCATATATATGACAAGTGTGGATTCACTGCAGATTGAGTATTTTATCCCAAACTGGCCTTTTAATATTTAGCAATAAAAGACATTCTACATAATGCCTGATGGATACTTACGTAGAGTATCTACTGCTACAGAGAAATTCTACGAGTTATATATTTTGATTTATTGTTTGTGTAGATACAATTCGAATACTTTTGTTATTGTTTGCGCTGAGTGTTGTATTACATATTTGAACGTGTTGTCAAGTACAGAAATGTCTAGAAAACGTTTTCTCACGGAACAGAAACTTGAGGATAGCGCAGTAAACTTTTATGATAGAGATGATTCAGTTAAAGTTCCTCATTATAATGAAGAAATAGGCAGTTGCAGTGAAATTGAATATACTTTTGAAGATCATCATACAGTACCCAGTCCCCAAAATCGTGCAGCAGAGGGTCACATAATATAATTCAGTTTACTGGAGGAGTAACGAAAGAAGGAAAACTGAGTAACCAGTTGAAGCATACTTGATATTTTTGAATGATGATGAACCTTTCTGCGTTATACAAATGATGAAGCCGATAGAAAAAGTATAACAAGAACAGATAGAAGTGAACTCATGGCTTACCTTGGCTTGCTGACTTTGATGGGAGCCAATGATGATGTGAAAACCAGTATCACAGATTTGTGGTCACGTCAGTATGGACGACCATTGTAAAATGATGCGATTAGCAGGGAACCTTTTCTACAAATAAACACCATGATACGATTTGACGATAAAAACACCAGGGAAGAAAGGCGAGCAGATGACAAGTTCTCACCCATAAGATATGTTTTTCTCTCATCAATGATTTGTCTCCTACGTTCTATGTGCCTAAAGCTCATACCACTATAGATAAGATGTTGTCGTTGTTTAGGGGCAGATGCTTTTTCAAGGTTTTTATGAAAGAAAAACCAGGTAAATATGGTATTCTTATAAGAATGATCTCAGATGCGGAAACTCGTTATGTTATATCCATGGAGGGAAATATAATTTGTTGATTTGTGAAAGGGGAAACAAGGCAGTTGTAAAACGGCTTGCAAAGATCATCGCAATGTCAGGACGCAACATCACCACATATTATATTACTCATCCGTAGATCTTGCTGAGCAATTGTTCTAGGAATACAAACTGACACTATACTGTACGGACTATATAAAACAACCGGAAACATATTCCGGAAGAACTGGAAAAGGTTCAAGGATGCCAGCTGTATTCTTCAAAATTCGCATTTACTAATCCATCATTAGGAAAGCCGCCAGTGACCCTTGTATCTCATATTGTGAAAGAAAAACCATATCGAAATTTGCTTTTGCTTTCGACTCAACACCAAGATGACGAAGCGGACTCCGGAGAGAAATCAAAGCCGGCAATAACATATACTATAACTCAACCAAAGGAGGGTTCGACACGATAGATCAAATGACAAGAAACTGTATCATGAAAAGAAAAAAAACGATGGCATCAGTCTATGTTTTATACCCTCACTTCTCCACAGTGGCACCAGAAATACAAGAGCTAACGTCGGAAGTTTCTGTTGTCAGTTAGTGAGGAGTCGTGAAGGTGCATGTCAGAGCAAGGCCAACAACAGGACTTAACACAAGAAAATCCTGGCGATGCAAGATCTCCTAGGAAACGAGGTTTCCAAGACCGAACCCGGTACCTCTATTGTTGTGGCAGGTGCTACATTTGTTGCAGTGAGTGCAAAAACAGAAAGAGAAAGTACAGTAATCTCAGTATAATGAAAACAAGGTGTGTTGATTCCAACAAGCATGTGTGCGCGAAACAGAGTACAAACAAATTAACATGCAACAAGTGTGAGTGATTCAGTTGAAATCTGAATTGCGTTCAAATTCGACATGTTGAAGAATTGATTATTATCATTTGATACTATTAAAATTGTTTATTATCCAAAATTGTTAGTCTTGAAAATCACATAACATAAAAACAGACATATCATGTACGTATAGAAATACCCTGACCTACATATATTTGCTTAACGTAACCTAATCTATTGGCCTTATCTATATAGAAAAATGTCATTTATATTTATTATTTAGTAATACAACTTAAAATATCCATCTGAAAAGTATTTTCATTTATGGGTTCAAGGAACCACTCGTACTCCAAATTAAAAAAAAATATCCTCGTACCGTAAGGGTTAATATTAAAATAACGCACCAAACATTATTTTCCCACGTTTATCTTGGAATAATTATTTTAAATTATATACCGCAATATAATATTTTGCTTATTGATGTAAATACTCTGGCGCTAAATGAATAATTTATTTATTTCCATCAGGGCAAGGCTAATTTTATCAACTTCGAAACGGAGGTGGATGATATTTGTCCTTACTTAACATACAATGCTGATGTGAGACATACTGTCGTTCAAACCTTCTTCAATGCAATGGGCTTTTCCAAAGAAGAGTTGTGTGAGCGGCCTAAGGTAATAACTGCTCTTCCTGCTTTCATATATCTTATGAGAATGATGAAAGGAACAAATAGTTGTCGTATAACAATTGCAAATATTCCACTCTGTAGGATTATAAATACGATATTTTGTATTGATCTCACAGTACTGAAAGCCAATTAGAAAAAATATATTTGGGCTTATTATGATACCATAAACGCTGATTGAAATTATATACTGGCACTTAACAATTAATTCTAAACCTAACGTTTCTAAAATTTCTCGGCCTGAACTAAGGTTGACTAAATATTTTGAACAAAATTGAAATTCTAAATTCCGTTTACGTATATATAACTTTTTAATTCTGCATTTACTTGGTGCATATATCATACAAACTACTTGGAAAAGATTACATCAGTGAATTAAACAATAATACCTTCACTAATCCAAGCATTACTTTAAGGGTTCACACAGGATATTAATACTTTAAAACCATATATTTGAATATGGTGTAAGAATAAGACAAATAACCGTATCAATTAAAGATTGTATTACATGTTCATTAACTTAAGTAAAGAAACATTATATATATTTTTTTATTTCTACCAAAGGACAGTGACACGTTGTTTATAGTGATTCGTCTACGTACTTAAATACCCGCATTTGTTTATTTGAACAACACACTGTTAAGTAGTACACTAATTGATACTTTCATTCATTCACTTATTTTTTAAATATCATTCAGTTCAATTTGTGAATTGTTTACTAACAGACTATGCATAGTTCATTTGTACTAAACCATGCATAAATTGTTGGATTCATTAAAACATCTATTAGCCATTCATGTGTTAATGTAGTAAATCACTCGTATAACTATGTTCAATTCATGCAAATCACGTAGACTATCGAGGAGGTTTTAAAGCACTATTTACTTAATCTAGATGATTTAATAACATACAAGGTATAAGAAATAGAATAAATTAATTGTGTGAATGAAACTAGTTAAAGCTGCAATTCTAACAACAATCACAAAGGACCGTTGATAGAATTTGGTTCATGATACATAATTTTGGATACACCGGAAACGGGTTTCGTGGAGGAATCTGAATGATAAGCTATTGTATTTCACTTTTCCTTACGGAAACTCTTATATGGAATCTTTAAACATGCGCGTACGTTCTGGCTGAGCTAGTGTAGTTAAATTTTAGAACGACACAACATACATATCTCTACACCTTATTGTTCATTAAATATATTTGGCATGTTCTGGCAACACTGACAGTGAGAATTCTGTCATTGTGGAGTGTCAACATCCATAGTATGTTCCTACTTCGTCAAACGGTGTTTATGCGACTTTTGGATTTGTTATGACTAAAATAGTGCAAGCTATTTGAAAAAATATGTTTATACAAAATATACTGACAACACTAGTAAGGGGACTGCTTGGCAACGTATGCACTCTCAGTTTGTTGTTGTATTGGACCGAATAATGTTTATGCAAATTTGGCGTACCAGAGCATAACTGAATGCAAGCAACTGAAACAATTATCTTCTGAGAAATTTTTAGAAAATGTGCTGTCAAACCTCAACTTCTCCACCGATCAGGGCGGCTCCAAAGACGCTGAGCTAGTTTCGTCAAGACCTTTCGAACCACGTCTCAAGAATCTCTCTACACTTCGTAGTTTCTGAAGCATTTGGGAAATGTTGAATAGAATTTGTATTAAAATCGTGATGTGAAGTTGCATGAGTATTTCTTATTTGCATGTTTAGGAAGTAAATCATTTTAATGCATGATGTCTTTTATTGGTGGAAGCTAAATATTAGAACTTCTGATTAGCATGATAATATATAACTTTCTTCTAGAAATGATTCTACGTTTCTGAACAAAGGTTTAGTTACTGCACCTGGGTTTAATTCTACTTTGAAACTAACCTAATAGGATTTAGTTACATTAGAGTAGATGCTGATTATTGGATACTTTAAGCTAGATTGAACTTACTGTAATGAATAAATATATCTGGTGTAGTAAAAAGTAATCCATTATTTTTGCATGACATTGAAGGCTTGACTTACCATAGTTAGAATGATCCGATTTAGGTCACATATGCGCCGTTTTGTTCGATAACGTGTTGCCATTTGGAAGGTAATATCATGATGCCTCTCTCATAAAAGCCCTTGTCCCTATTGGCAAAAAATTGAGACAGTCGATGTTCACAAGCCTCTCTTGACGCGAATTTTGCAGAAGTATTCGCCATGGACAGGAACAGATGGTAATCACTCGGTGCCAGGTCCGGACTATAAGGTGGATGCATAAGAACCTCCCAACCAAGCTCCCGGAGCTTCTGGCGAGTCACTATCGATGTGTGTGGCCTGGCGTTGTCCTGGTGGAACACAATGCCTCTCCTATTGGCCAAAGCTGGCCGCTTCTGGGCGATTGCTGCCTTCAGACGGTCCAATTGTTGACAGTATAGTTCCGAGTTAAGGGTTTGGCCGTAGGGGAGCAGCTCATAGTAGATAATTCCCTGCCAATCCCACCAAACACACAGCAAAACCTTCCTGGCCGTCAATCCTGGCTTGGGCACCGTTTGCGCCGGCGCACCGCGCTTCGACCATGACCGTTTTCGCTTGACGTTGTCGTAAGTGATCCACTTTTCATCACCAGTCACCAACCGCTTCAGAAATGGGTCGCTTTTGTTGCGATTCAGCAGCGATTCGCAGATGGAAATTCGGTCCATGAG
>JAGDQP010025350.1:15700-27004 GCA_022664845.1 Lepisma saccharinum | reverse complement strand
CAGCTGACGATAACCGCCTACTAATATTCAATCTGTCCTTTCCCTTCGCAGCCTACCGAACCCTTTTCTTGTCGAGTGTCAGAGAACTATGTTCTTCCATATAAGCCGTGGATATTATTATTGTCATTAAAAAAATATATATTGCAGTATTTTACATACTAAAAGTATCTCTTTCTGCGCACCTCAAATGCATACATTTTTAAATCACATCCTGCATATACTTTCTCACTTCCGATCACTGTTTGTACACTTGACACGAGTAAAACTGTATCAGTATCCAGTTTTGGCAGCCTAGAAAAGGAGGAAAACGTTGCCGGGACCGAGAATAGAATCCAGAACGTCTGTAAAATCTGTTTTCATCAAGTGAGCTACGAATAATACGATTATATTAGTCACTTTTCTTGCTATATGTACAGGATATCCCTGAAAAAATGCCCCAAACTCTGGGAGGTGATTCTTCACATCATGCGGTGCGGGGGCGCAGATGTTGTGACTCAGTAATAATAGAGGGCGCACCAATTGAAAGTTGCAGGGGGCGCGGAGCCAGTTGGATACGCCACTGTGTATTGCGTAATACCTCGAATGTGATTTGCTAAGCAGACCCAGCAAACACCATAACTTCTAGAGATATGTCATTTGTGACGATGCAGTATTAACTTTGACCACCTAGCTCGGAAACGGCATATTTCCAAATTTCTTCAAAGGTACTCTCTTCTTGTTTTGGTGTGAATAATCAGCTTCCGAAGCTTGGAGCACTATTTTAGGGACACCCTGTATATGGATACTATTTACTTTCACGATGCTTGTGTCTGATTTCTGAGTATTTCCCTTGTTCGTTTAACTTTTCTGTTTGCCTCCGATCCGTCGTCAACACGTACAAAAACCGTTAGCAAGAAGTAATTCTTTCAGTCAACACGTTTGCAGAAGATATTTGCAAGGCTGTAGTTTGAATATGTGAACAAACTACTGAGTATGTTCTTTCAGCCTGTATTCTGGAGAGCATTGAAAAAGAAATAGAATTGTAATTCTCTTTTCCCTTGATTTAATGTGTAAATAAATACAGAATAGGAAATTGAAAAGCAAAATAGAACTTACGGTAATAAACGTGATAATTCTTTTTAGTTTAAAATAAAATAGAGAGATCTGAACCACGACTAGCGACCGCTTTAGTATCCGTACCTTTAAGACTTAAATAATTCCCTGTGGGTTTTCTTACATACTAACAGGAAATAACTTCTTGTACGGTAACTGTGTTTTAGTAGAGGCTGATAACCTATTGAGTCTAACTAAAAAAAAAGAAAAAGAACATCAGAATATGTATTTATTCTGTGAATTTTAAGATTGTTCCAGGAAAAGAAAAATTCAGTAATGAATTCTCAATGTAAATCAAGTTTTCAAAAGCCATTGACATTTTGAAGCCTAGAATGAAATACCTTTTATTGCCCTTTTGTTGAAACTGTATTTCACACGATAAGTTTGTACAATTATTGGTGCATCCTAAGATATGAGAGAGTAGTAAGTAATATACTGTTGATGGTGTATGATATTTGGACATTGTTGGTTAATCTACGATCTTTAATTGTCCAGTCTTTATAGATGATTTTCTGTCAAAGTGTGTCTTGTCTTCAAGGGATATCCATTAAATACGAGTACTGGATATCATGTTATTATTTCTATTATACATTTCGTGGTTGGTGATTGAATTTATTTATGTCCTGTAGACATCTCAGAGTGGAATATGATGAGGGTAAAAGTTCTGGAAGGTAGTCAGCCAGTGCCTAATTTGTTGGTATCATCCCAGTATTCGTCTGGTGTGACAGTAAAAATATTGGTAAAATGTTAGGATGGGAGGCCACTGGTATCATTTCCAGGGCCTTCCAATTGATGAGACAACGTTTTACCAACTGAGTTATGGCCGCTCAGTGGGTATTCTTGAGGTAGTTAATAGAATCATACGCAGTACTATCATTGAAAGTTCAGCTGGTATGTTGAACTAAAAGTATTGATATATCCTAATGAGTCTCGACCAAGTTATAACCTGTCCTAACCTAATAGTATAACGAAGATTTTGGAATTGTATCACAACCAAATAAATAACAATAGTTATTAACTCTCTTGCAAAATTCACCAATTTCACTAGATTTCTTTTCAACGATATGATTACATTTAACTTACGATAGCTCTATATAATAGCGATGTAGGAATATTGTCACTGTTCTTGGTAATGTATATATCAGTTTATTAATTGCTTAGAAACTGTGTGTGCCGGAACGTGTTGCTGACTATCTTACCTACTCATCGTTTTCGAGATTACGTAGATGTAATTCAGATGAAAGGGAGACCTTAAACTTGTTTATTGCATGCAAGAAGAACAATTTTATTTGTTACTTCCGACAAAAGGGACGATATGCCAGTGCAATTCAAAAGTCCGTAAAACCAGTTAATTAGTATTTAGGACCAACACAAGTTCATCAACAGACATTACATCGAAATGCTTAATCTTTTAGAATTCCTGAAACTAGCAAGTATTGATGCATGTGGGGGAAAATCACGACGGGAATTTATAATACAAACATTATTCTACGATTCTAAAGTAAACGAAAATATGTTTTAGCTTCCCCATGGAGGTACAGTATACATCGTTCAAAGATAGATGAAGCGCCAGAAAGCTGAGTAAAATAAGATCATAATGAATTGATATACAAGATATCAGGGTATCAGAATGATTACATCTCCAGCAATTATCAGATCAGAAGAATGAACATACTATAAATATGAATTGAATAATTAATTTTAATACCCATCATCTGGATTCACCAGTTGTGATTGGGGAAACACCTTACAACACTCATGCACACAAATAGATCTTCTATCCAAACAAACAGACATAATAGAAATATATCGAAACGACTTAAATAAATATGAACCATTTTTTGTAAGAACGATATGTATGTGAAAGCTTGGTGTTTCGTCCGATGTGAAGTTAGGTCTTGTAACCTTATTTAAACACTTAAACATGCTTCTATACGTGAGTTTCTTGTATCAGTGTATAACACGTACTATTAATTTAAAGAATAGCTGCATAAAAATGACAATAAACAAAAGAAAATATGATAGCCAATTTCTTACTTTTAGTAAGGTAAGTTTTAAAGAACTATATTATGTATTATTAACACTACATATATTGTTTCTCATCGTGATTAGGCGTTATAAGATTTTAAGAGAAGATTTCACTACTAATGCTAAATTCTTTCAGCTTTAAGTTTTAAGGCATGAGAAAAAATATTTGGTAGCCTACCAAAACCTGAGTAATTAAACTTCTAGGATTTTAACGGAAAAGTGATCAAAGTTATACTTTTTACTTTTTAATAATTTTAAATATAGTGTAATAGTACCATTATTTTGTAGTTTTCTAATACATTGTTCTTGTTCATGTATTATTAATGTTTTAATTAAAATTATTACTTTTTCTTTACAGGTAAGGATTTATGTCACAACACGAGTTTGACGATCTGATATTCGTAAGTACGCAACTGTTGTCTGAAAACATGCATTGTGTTGTATAAGTTTTCTTTTTGCTCGAACTTTTTGGAGTCGGAATTTGAGATCGGTCAATCATTGATGTCATGAGTATACACTTTTATGAAGAGTTCGGTTGTTGGGACGTTACGGTTCTATTAACTTTATTTTATGCTTTTCTCCTTTAAAAAAAAATGAAAGAAACAAAAAGAAGGATTTTCTCCATAAACTGATTACTTTGATATTTTGGAAGTTTGTAGTTTTTGTTTTTTAAAAAAAACATCCTGTATAATTATCTGCAAAAGATTGTAACAAGGACTTCAACAACTACAAAGTGCTTACTTTTGTAGGTAGAAAAATTAAACGTTTTAGGTTTGTAGATGATATGGTTCTCAGAATCAAGTATTATGAAACGTTGAAAGATGGAAGAACATGAAGAAAACGGTGATGATAAACATGAAGAAAACTTAAGGGATAACAAAGCATACTACAAAAAGTATTATCCATCTTCAAGTATTGAGGAAGTATTTCAGAAATATATGGGAAGTATTATAACCTATCTGAGAAGCATTTGGAAAGTGTTGTGAAATATTTGGAAAGTATTGAGGAACTATCTGAAAAGTATTAAGAAAATATTTGAGAAGTATTGAGGAAATATTTGAGGAGTATTGTGGAAGTATTTGAAGAGTATTGTGGAAATATTTTAGGAGTATTGTGGAAGTATTTGTGGAGTATTGAGGAAATATTTTAGGAGTATTGTGGAAGTATTTGAAGAGTATTGTGGAAGTATTTGAAGAGTATTGTGGAAATATTTGAGGAGTATTGTGGAAGTATTTGAAGAGTATTGTGGAAATATTTGAGGAGTATTGTGGAAGTATTTTAGGAGTATTGAGGAAATATTTTAGGAGTATTGAGGAAATATTTTAGGAGTATTGTGGAAGTATTTTAGGAGTATTGTGGAAGTATTTTAGGAGTATTGTGGAAGTATTTGAGGAGTATTGTGGAAATATTTGAGGAGTATTGTGGAAGTATTTGAGGAGTATTGTGGAAGTATTTGAGCACTATTAAGAGAAGTACTGGGTAGTGCTGAATAAGTGTGAAGGAAGTATTTGAGATATAGTAGGGAGAAATTTATAAGTATGGTAAATAAGAATATGAATATTGAGACCGAAACAAAGACACATTAACAATAAGTGTTTACGAATATAATTTCTTAGATCTGATGAACAAAGACTGAAGAAAGAATTAGTTTTATATGCTTTATAAAGCGGAAACGAAGATTTTGCAAAGCCTTCAAGCAGAATGATTAGAATCTTGAAATTTGGACCAGGAAAAGAGAAAAAAACTCAGCTGTGTTAGGAAATTATGCAGTAAGCAAGCTCTGGAGAGATGGTGAGATAAGAGTAATGTTAGAAGATAGTGTAGAAAGGAAGAAGAAAAACTGAATAATTGCGTCTCCCTCAGAAATGTTTATTGAAAAACTAAATTGAAGGCATTCTTCAAAGAGAGAAGAGGAAAATAAAGTCGGATGCAAGGGTAAGTGAAATATGTGCGAGTAGATGGAATAGAGGTAACTCGCTTAAATGTTTTGTATATAGTTTTTTTTTTTATTAACTTGAAGCAAAAATGCGCAGTCTATTTACGAGAATGGTGAAGTCTTCGCTAATCTCATTGTGAATATGGAAAAGTTTGAGGAAATCAGTGAGAAAAATATATACATAATGAGGGAATGCTGGAGATAGGGGAAAGACGAATAATTCTGGAGATAATGGAAATTAGAGGAAAAGACATTTGCTTGCATACTGAAGGATGATTATGGTTGAAGGAAGAGCAAGATTAGCTTCATGAAGATAAATCCCAGGACAAAACAGAAAGGGTAGAGCAATATCGAACCGTGGAAAGAGCTAAACTTGTGTTGGACTAGTTGTTGCTCTCTGCAGAACACTGACTGTGTTGATAATTAAAATATAATTCCATTGAAATATCCTCTCGCCCAGTACTTACCACACTAGACAAGATAGGGGAGTGAATCTAAACTCAATAGGCTTGCTCATTATTTTATTTCCTCAGCAAAAGGAACAAAATTCTGAATATTCTGGTGGAAGTGATGGTGACACAACGGAAAAGCTGGACACTTTCAGATAACTTCTTGAATCGTCAAGTCTAGCTGATCTATCAAGCACTGTTTCAACTTATATTCTGCTCTTTTAAAGTCATAGTTGCAAGTCGAAACTGTTTGAGAAACTACGACTGCATTGGACAAAATTATTCTTTCCAAACATGTTCTACTCGCCTCCCCTCCCCTTTCTTGTCCGTCTCTGCCTCTCTTCCCCCAACTACCTCCTCCAGACACTTGTTTTCTATAGCAGCTGTCGTTGTCTGGATAATGATGGTGCTCTCTAATAATTCATGTTCAATGATCTTCACTCGTTCATTGAACACCGAAGTGAAAAGAAAGAAAATAAAATTAAGGTTCATATTACAAGTGATTTGTTTGTGTCCTCTAAGAGTCGCTTCTGATTGGTCAACAGTAAATGATGCTTTGCCAACGAGGTTACTCTTGCTCGAAGCCATTGACCCACGAAAACAATTTAGGTCGAATGAAGAATCCGGCAGATCTCTTTTTAAGAAGTGGGGTCAGAGCTTAAGAGAGTTAAATTATGATCGGTTTCATTGCCCCAGTCACTGAGAACTATAAAATAACTTAATTGGACATTCTTAGAAGTAGAAAGATCTGATTTTATACTTCCTACTAACTGTAATCGCAAAGCACGCATTTCATTATTATTATTAACAGTGTAATGACAAGGAAAACGAAGTGTATCCATTAATTGTTGCTGGCATTACTCTTAAAGAAAACAAAGAGAGGTATTGCGATGTATTCATTGAATATGTATATCGTTTGTTATCGATTTCCCGATATTGCAAAATATTGTGCGTACGTCGAAAAACTTCACAGCCTAGACGTAAACTAGTAAATGGTATTGCTCCCTTTTAGCAATGGTAATTACAACCGGGTATCGTTGAACGGAGTGGTTCAGAGTCCACTTTACCAAAAACTGTAGGTCCCGCCCTTAGAAACTCATCAGCTCGTTTATGATGTTAATAACAATCAGTTATGCATCGTTAATCGTGACTCTACCCTTACAATGCTGAATATCACAGATAGGAAGCTTTCGAAATGTGAACACACATAGTAAAATACAGACTAGATACGAGAATTTCGTAATGTGGTTGTGTTAGAGACTATTGTCAAGAGAAAACAAAACTGTATTTAAAAAAAAAACTCCAATTCGAAAATATAATTGAGGGGAATAAAGGAAGTGGAAAATAATGACTGCATGTACTTGCTGTGTTAGTGAAGAGGTTTTCTAGATGCTAAGATCACAATACCAACAAGAATACTGGAATCACTTGCTATATGAAATCCGTATCTCTACTAATATATATATAACTTAGATCAATCGATGATTTCCTAATTACAAGGCAACAAAAGTACCCACAGATCGTATCAAGGACTCACTAAACATATATGTCAGATTCTGTATGAAAATAAATATTTCGTTTACAGCTTTGACCTATGTCGTTAAATAAACCAACACAACTAATTCTAGACGAAAAAGAGAAATCATAATTTCTTGATTGCAGCTTTATTTTTATTATCCAGCTTTGTTTGTACGTGGAAGGAAAAAAAAAAAAACACTGCCTACTGCTTGCTCCATACAGAATGCCCGACACGCGATACTTCTCTTTCACCGCCGTAAGGCTAAAGGCATTGGGATATAACAATATTTTTCTGCATTGCTAATGCAAAATGTTCTCTCATTTAAAAGAGAGAAAGCGATTTGGCTACTGACAACTGAACACCTACATAAATCCTTTCCACGCCCTTTTTATGATTTGTTTAGACTGTCAATGTACACTATATTACAATCCTCTTTTTCTCCCACCCTCACACAGGGCAAATCTTTCGAAGGCGTGGGGCCCCAATTTTCCCTTCTCAACTTGTTAGTATTGCTGCTTATACAAACTTAAGCTTTTTTTTTCTTCTTTGGCACAATTAGATAGCAGTTTAGTTGGATTGTCCTCTCCATAACCCATTTGTGCTCTACAATAGATTTTTTTTTTTATCGAAGTGTTTATCTTGCGTCTCCCGTTACCTACTATTCCAGAAGTAAAAAGATATCATGTGTTAGTGTAAGTGTTATTGACGCAGAAGTTTTCTGTATATTTAAACTCGATGAATTTTGTCAGGTGGTATGCACATGAGGCAATATTTAATTGACTTTGTAAGCACTTGAAAAAATTACTTCATACATTCTCAGTCTCATGCTTCTACTACGTACATACAGAGAATTTTTTTTTTTTTGTTTATATAAAGAAGTCTGAAAAGTTTATAAAATATTCCAAACGGAAATCTCATTAGAGAGTAGCTGCACATCAATAAAGCAAGTTGGAGCGCAGCAAAGCAAAGTAGATCTCATGATGGATGTCCACGTGAACGTCATGTCATTAAATGACATTCTTTAAAACTGAAATTCTCTTATTCACTAGTTTAGTTTGTTGAAACATTGTTTCTGCATCTTACTCCCCACCCCCTTCCGTAGTCTAGTAACGGAGGTTGCATAGTAAGAAGGAAGTCGTAGGGAAGTGACGTGGGAGTAGCGTCGGCCATCTTCGTTGAGATCCTTCTTCCACTGTTTCTCCTCAGTGCTCAGCCCGCTCAAGGCAACGCCAAGGTGGTGCCTTGTATAGAAGTCTCTGCTCGCTACCATTTTCCAAATCCTTGCTCTCCATGGAACGTTATCCACAAGACTAACTTACACTGTAGTTACCAGTCGAGTTTATAAAATGTAAGTTAAATATTATTATTGATTATTTCACTTAACGAAATCGAAGATTGAAAATATGCCTGTAATAATATCGCTATGGAAATCTGGATACAGAAACAGGCAACAATAAAATTTATATCCATAACCTGGATATAGCTATGTAAAAAGCACTGTTGCAGTAGGAATTAACATAGAACTCTGATAATGATACATAAACAACAAAGAAAGTTTAAAAAAACTTGTATTTGTAAACTTTCGTGAGTGTATTCTTTATGAAAACAAAAGATGGGAGACTTTGTCAGCGAGTGATATAACTATAGAAATTACTTCGTTTAAAAAAAAAAAAAAAAAAAAAAAAATCTTTGGAACTTTGAATTTGAATTTATTTATGGTTTTAAACATCTATGCTACAGACTGGATAAGGGTGCTAGGGCCTAAGTAGGATGTACCATCCCAACATTTCCCTTGCGTGACTGAGGATAAACTCTGGAAAAATCTGTCCGGATAATCGGTCGCTGGTATCAGATTCAGGTCCTTCCCAATGTGAACTTAACGTTCTAGCAACTGAGATACTGCCGATCGGTCTATATCGATGAAGTCTTAGTGTAAGGAAAATGATCACTGCAACTGCTGATATTTAATACTGAAATTATATGGAAGATGGGGAACACGAGCCTCTGTCATTTATTACAGCATCTGCGGAGAACAACAAAGAGTAAACACAAGTAAGTTTCAACTGAAAATTTGGGGCAGACTCTATGACAGAATTGCTTATAGTAAAACTAACATGAATTGTTAAAATGGAGAAAGTTAACCAAATTAAAAGGACCTGCCACTTTTAGAGTGTCTATCCTATCAATCTGTAATAAAATCTGTAAATGAAATGCAGAAACAATGAAGTAAAGGAATTGAAAAAACAATGACAAGTCTTTCAAGACACTAATAATATCCACACGACCACAACTGAAATAGTTCAAAAACCAACAAGAAAGGACCTACAAGCGCTTGGAGCAAGAGGTAAGCTGCCGCCCTGAAATCCATAAATCTGTCATTTTGGATAACTGCCACGTAGTCAACAATTTTCCTCTAGAACAGAAATAGATTGGACTTGATTGTCATCCGTTTATCTTCAATTTGAGTTTTATTAGTAAAAGCTGTGAAGAATAAGCTTTGTGGAATAGTAATAAAAAAATAATGTTTATAGCATGAAACAAGTTGAAAACCAAGAAGCAAGCAAACGTTAATGGTTTCGGTAACTGAAAGGCTGCGTTCATCACACAGTCAAAGAGAAAAAGCAGTCTGTTGTCGTTTCTAGAAGCATATTCTACCTGATTGAGTGATGAACTTGAGAGAGGATTCTTTAAAAGAAAAAAATGCCAGTGACGTACAAGAAAACTTTGCATATTTGTTGAACAAAACCTTTAGTCTTGGTCAGTTTTATGCTGTTTCGCATCTGTGGAATATATGAGGCTCTTGTTTCTTTTATGCTATACATCTTCTTTTCCACATCCAGGAGAACAAAAAAAAAAGAACAAGTATTCTTTGTTCGGTAAACTCAAGACAATCGTCTTTGTACCTTGCAGACAAAGAATGTATGATGATTATCGGACAGCAATCTTTCGTAGTATACTGAAATGCAGCATCTTTGCAGATGTAAAAAAGATATTGCGCATAAAATATGCATTTTGTTGGGAGGAGGTTAGTTGTCTGTTTCGAAATGTGACGTTTTTAAAAGTAGTTTTTTGAGATGTATGGAATAATTCTTTAGAAGTCTTTCCTCTTTTAATACACATTCTACGAAGTGTGTTGTTTTCATGTTTGTTGGGTTCCAACACAGGTGATATCTGGGCTTTAAAACATGTAACTCAAAACGTCTGTCGAACTACTGTTTCCATGAAAGGCGATGGGAATTGTGTTTGATATGTTTGCACTAATCTCAATTTTCATGTTTCTTGTGTTCACAGCTCCTGGGTTATATTGTTGCCCTGGGTTATATTTCTATTACCGAACTTTGTAATAGAAAAAGAAATAATGGCGATTCATTGTAACAGTTGTTACTGTTGCAACAGATCCCGTGTCTACGCGTGTGCACTTTTCATTCAGGCTTTCAAGTGTGCGGAAAAGCCAGAAGCACTCAAAATCGTTTTTGTTTCCTTTTCCTTAGAACCAGAGTATAAACTTTGTATTGAGTTATCCAACAACTTATGCTGACAAAATTTCTTGTAGTTCGCGACTAGGTCCTATAATATCAGGATTCTAACAATAGCGCATATATAAACAAATGATTTCAAACGTGATCAGTTATAAGTATAATAAATGGAATGTGCTAAAGCAGAAAGTGTTGAATTATAGTGGACGGGTGTCGGGAGAAGACAAGGAATGTTACAAAACAGGTTTATTGAAAAAAATGAAGTTTTAATTCCTTCATTTTTTTCTTTTTCCCCCTTCGTACTTTGATAGTTCTGTAGTAGCAATTTCCCCCCCATAAAATGAGCGACTATAGAGTACAAGAACGCTAGAAATGGACATTCCCGGTTTTCCCCGACGCCCTTTATATGAAGCATGCCCAAAAGAGTTCCTTGATCGATAAGTTATTCTGTGGGTCGTTTCATTGTCTGTTTTAAACAGTGACATGTTACATGCCTGTATTATAATGTATGAGGGATATTTTGGAGAGTAACGAAAGATTGAGATTTTTTGTTCTAAGAAGATTTAATTACCAATGAACACTAAGTGACATTTTTTTCCAGTGATTCCAGGGAGAATCGGGGTTATTTGTATAAGGTTTCATATGAATGCTTTTGTACTGCTGTTGTAGTGCAATAATTTAAAAGGCACATAACATTTATTTTTGTAAATAATTTAGATCAACAGATAACCTCTACAATATCATGCCTCCTGCATAAATGAATTTTCGAATGTTTCTTTCTAAATGAAATAATACTTTTTTTTT
>JAGDQP010025350.1:0-15300 GCA_022664845.1 Lepisma saccharinum | reverse complement strand
ACTCTCAATCTTTGAGTCGTTTGCGCATTCAATGTCCAAGTTTCGCAGCCGTACATCGTTACAGGTAAGACACATTGATTTTAAACTTTACGCTTCAGACACATGCACTATTAAATGACTGGATAGTCCCTCAATCTAAGGTTTTAATGTTTCAGTGACATTTTAGGTTCAGTACTTATGTTAGATGAAATAATGGTTAGTGATAAAGATTTTCAGCTTTTGATCTGGCCTATACAAATTGTTGTTTTATAAGAAGAAGCCACATACTGTAAAGTAACCAGTGCACTCTAATAATTCAGCTAGGGCATTACGCTGCAGACGATTCGGTTGATTTCATTTCCTGCTATTTTAAATGTGCTTTATAAGAAAATCTCAGGTGATAACGACTTTATAGATTCTACATTTTCTTCATCAATTTTAGACTTTCGTAATTCGCAAATTCTGTGAGAGATAACATATTTTTTAGACTAAATCCATTGGTACGAGAGTAGTTAACATATACATTACAAACATCTTAGAAACTAACAATGCACCGTTGTTAATGAATTTTGGGTATTCCTTGGGCGATAGGTCATGAATATATGGATGGCACGCTCATTGAAGGGAATTATGACCTAGTACAAAAGCTCATTGTTCATTGAAATAAGTGAACCAACCTTAAACTTCCTTAACATTAAATTATAAAACAAAAGACTGCTTTTTTTAGTCGTCTTTGCTTTGATCTTTCCCGCTGTTTCTTTTGGTCATAGGTTCATCTCTTCTGGCTGTACGGAAACATTGCTGATTATTGAAGAATAAATCCTTTGTGTCTTTTGGTCAATTGTTTTTCTCTTTCTTTCTTCTTTATTGGGAAGAGAGATAGACCCGTAATTGTGAAAATACTCACGAGTGTAACAAGACTTATCTTGGAGGGGAATATAAGCAGAGAGACGTTTCTTTGTGTTGTTTCAAGTAAGAATTGTAAGTGTCATTTCATTGTTAGATTATGCTCTAACCGGAAGAGGTGTCGCAAAGGAATAACGTAAATTCAAATATCAGTAGACAGCCCTCTGCCTCAACTTGAAATTCCCTCAACGAATCGAGTGACTGCGATTAAGTTTATGAAATATTTACAAAATGTAAAAGAAATATATTTTTGTTCAAGGAATACTGTTAGACGTTAGTAAAGATAAGTTATATAAAACCAGTATTACAAAAATAAAAATAATAATTTGATTTGTAGTGGACACCGAAAATTTTTTGTTATGTCCTTCTTACGCAGACCTGCACCTAAACGAAAGTAAATGGAGAGAATCTGATTTCAGATTTGAATTCTGCAACCTCCATATTCAATACAAGAATTCTGTCAGCCCCCCCCCCCCCCCGATGAGTTTGGGGGGTGGGGTGATGTCAGCCACAAAAGTTTCTTGTACGTCCCTTCAACTTTAAAGTTTTTACTTTAGAAATCCTACTAAACACCCCCCCATTTTTGGCTTTACCCCACAAACTGCAATCCTGGCAGAATTCCTGTTTCAATCTGATGACGCCATAACCTTTCCACATGGTATATTTTATATTTCTGTTAAATTTCACAATGACAGTGGACATATACGATCATACTCGCAGTTTCGTTACCTGTACGTTCTTCATCGTCACTTCCGGTGACAACGTACACAAGTAGATGCAGATTCCTTTCTTTGTCGTACTGTGTTTCACTATAGCTTCCCATTGTGTAATTAAACTAAACTGCATGACACAGGCTTTTGGATTCAATAAAATGATATCGGGACAGTGCAACGCAGCTCGATATCATGTCTGATTTTTTAGGTCATAGCCTCCTGTTTTTTATTGACAGCTCCGACTGAGAATCAAACTCGGGTCCGCTCACAATGAAAACGGGAGCACTAACCAGTAACCAGTTGGCCACGCGGGAACCATTTATATGATGGAGCCACTGAAATGGAGGCGAGAATGATAATGATGAAACAAGATTTACGAAGATCATTTTTAGTGGCGTTTACCTAAATGATCAATTCATCTTTTATTTTTTAATATTCGTTAATCTCACAGTTCTTTGTTAGAAGAGTTTCTTCTCTATCATGTAACCATCGTGTTCTAAAACAGGTAGTCGATGATGTCCCAATCGCTAACCCTTTGTATAAACTTCTGGGACTGTCTAGCCTTGATTTAAAGCTTTGGAATTTTTAATGTGCTTTCAGTGCAGCGAAGATACCTTATGATGGAACAAAATTTCCAGGTGGATTAGGTATTAGAATACATACCAACAACAACAACAACAAAAAAGCTAATAAATGAGATAACTTCTTACATAATAGAAGCTAATTCAACCACTGTAGTTATGTAGCTCACACATTCGTCACACTGACTGCATTCTCTGACCTTGACAGCGAATGAGTAATTATATAAATAATGTTTGCGTTTTGGGCACAGATTTATGAACGTTACCTTAAGTAAATGCGCATTTTCATCGTAATAATAATAACAACAATAATAATAATATCGTTAGCACAGAAAATCCATACAAAACGAATGCGGATAAACTCTGCTTTTAATAATGTTATCACTTCTATTGTAACATTTTGTAAAGTAATTTTGGAGGAAATGAATACATGGGCTCCATGTGCATCACGAAACTTGGCGCACGACTTGTCTTCCGTAATACTGTCGTAAATTACATTCATCTTCTTTTCTTCCTTAGAATCATATCTCCAATTATATTCCTTAGAACAGCTTCCATCCTGGTTTAATAAATGTCGTATCCAGTTTTCTCATCATTACTGTCTCCAGTATCTGTCCTTATCGCCTCCTCTTCATGATTTCCTCATTTCGTCTTTTAATTCTCCTGATTTCCATCGTTCTCCTCCATGTTAGCATTTCGAAGGCTTCTAATTATCTTCTGTCATGATTTTCGTAGCACCCCTGTTTCAGCTTCGTATAAGACACTATTCTACACAAAACAATTCATCGTTTTTTTTTCTCAATACCTCATGGTCTTCAGAAAAAAGTTCTTAGTTAATGCTTTCCAGTCCTTGAAATTTGATATGTATCACGTCGCCTTACAACCATACAAGGTGGGTATATGCTAGTTGTAAAGTTTGTGTTGTCTGTTTTCATTCCAAAGTTTGTGCTGAATGGTCTGGCTGTAGAGTTGCTTTTTGATATAGGGCTCTGCTTGTATCCTCGTGGATTCTCCATGCTTCAGAGTATGTTCGTGTGTAGTAGTGTTAGATTAAGATCTAACTCACACGGGAAACCAACACGTAGATTGAGACAAAATTATTTCTGCTTGTACTTGTTTTTGCAGCCAAGAGGTACTAGGTTCGATTTCCTGTATTCCACTCGGTTCTGAAGCTAGGGAGGAATATGTTGTTTGCATCTGCTTGTGCTAGTTCTGCTGTTTCACTGTTAGGTTAAGTTTTGTAACTCACAATCCAGTTATAAAAGAACTACGTCAGGAACAATTAGAAGGGATAATTGTCCTACGTGGCACCTAGCGTATAATTTCTTTATAAAGTTCCGCTAAACTACTCGTCTTTTCCATTCTTTATTGTGTAACGATATATGTACTAAAATTAGATATTTTTTCAGGACATATATTTTAAAAATTAGTAAGTTTCCCGCTACATGCTTTTGTTTCCTAGATGTTGCAATAGTGATTTATTGTAAACAAGTTTAAATGATGTCATCAGTGTTCCTGGTCGTTTGTTTGAATTGTTTAAAATTCCCTAAACGAGCTTGTGATCATGGAAGGAGTGGTCTACAATTTTTGACAGAGTGAATTCCGAACCATTCCGTTCAAGGAACTTCCACTCACCAGACTATCGAACAGGGACCATTCGCACGGAAAACCAGCGGGCTAACGATTTGACCATCATAGCCCTGTTGCTGTTCATGCTTGTATGTGGTTGGTGTCTAAGGTTGCTAATGGCCTGTCGCTAGGTTATCTTATGTTGAAAACTTAAAGCAATGAAGCATTGCTGGCACATAATTTATCTCTGCTCCATAAGCTGTACCGAGCGGTTGTAGATAAGTTGGAGTTGGTAGAGCGTTGGTTTAGCAATTAGAAGGTTCTGGGAGCGATCCTAGAGGCCGCCTATTGTGGTTTATATTTTTAGGTCCTTTCTCGAGGCACACTAGACAAAATAGCGGCATGGTACCTTCAAACTAGGCCCTAGCCAGCTTTCTCCACATCATTTTCCCACCCTTACCTAGTTTGATTAAAGTTGCATAAAATCAATTCAACTCAATCGAATCCGTTAGCTGTATAGGGTTAATTCAACATACGGCCAACAGCCTAACAAAACGCTTTGTAAACAAACGTCTGGATACTTTCTTGCTTCATTGTATCTGTCTGTAAAAATATTTATGATTTTTTGACGTATAATTTATTTCTTGTTATCAACCAGTGACTACATTAAGTAAACATTTAAACGTCTTCAGTTTAAGGCATAAAAAGCAGTGTAACTACCAATGAGATAAAGAAAAATGCAATGCTAATTACAGTAATAAACTGAGGTAACAAGCGAAAATAAAAAAGAAAGAAGTGTTAGTTCATTTCCCTTCTTCATTACTCATATATAGTATGTTTGAGTACGCGAGAGTAATTGCTTCACTCGGCAGTCAAAAGTTACGTAACACCTCAAGAAACATTACCTTTTCGCTGTTGTATATACATTGTATCTCGATAGTTGTATGGATTACTCAGTAGGTTATGTAAAAAAAAAAAAAAGAAATAGCTACTGCGCACGTGTTATAGTCTAAATAAGGTTGAAAACACAATGAAAATGGGACGACAAAAATAGACACTGTGATTAAGCGAGGTAGCCAAAGTGCTGCAACATGAGTTGCGAGTGGTGACCCCACAGAGTGCACCGAACTAAAAGGTGCCAAAAATGTTAGAAGATTGTTCTTACTATTAATTATTTCTAGTTTAAATTTAACTTTATCTTTGGAAAACGAAAGGAGTAATATCAATATATAAACAAATACAATTGACTCAATTTGTAATCAATCAGAAGAAAGGAGAAGGTAGTTTACGTACTGTCGGGAGATGGAGACTGAGAATTTATAAACTGGTTCTCTGCGCTTTGCGAGTGTTCTTACGAATATGTGGTTCAGAGCAGAGGAAGGGCTTCCGAGAACACCAACTCATGTGTGGAGAGGTAATGTGTGACAGTGTAATCAGCAAGGGAGGAGGCGTATGTGGTCTAACATAGGGCGCCATTCTTCCTAATTCCGGCCCTGGTTGAAGTGAAATTGAGAGGGCAAGTGAGCACGATGGATCATGTTTATTTTAAACTTCTTGGTTCTGGTGCTATCTCTGCGATAGAACTACATACACACTTGAAAAAGAATGTGATTCCTGCTGTAGTAATCCATTGGTACTAATGAGATAGATCCTAGAACAATACATTTCACAGCCAATTCTTTTGACTGTCGTAGGAACAGAAATAAAGAAGGTAATGAACGACCAGGTCCTATGTTCTAGGTATCGTCCCGCCATTTTCCTTGTGTGATGAAGGAAAACCCGAGAAAATCTGACACAACGAGTCACCACGGTTCGATCCTACTGGTTTGAATCGTGGTTCTTATCTTCGTAACTGAAGTTTTCTCTGGTTTCTGTCACACCAGGTGAATCCAGGCATGATACCGTGAATTTAGATAATTGAAAGGGTCAATTTCTTTTTTTTTCACAAGAGATAGCAAAATGAATAAGGCGAGATTAAGAAAATTATTAGTGTTTATTGAAAAACTTAAATATTCGCTGGATATTCCTCGAATATGTCTGTGGAGTTGCATATTTACAGGTGATCGTTCTAATGTTTTAAACTGAACCGCCATTGCTGAGTGGGCATAGCATTCGGTAGGTCGTAGGTTCGATCCTAGCAGCCGACCATTCTGACTGAGGTTTTCCCAGAGTTTTTCCTCAGTCACACCAGGGAACCGGGATGACATCTTCAACTTAGGCCCTGGCCGACACATTCCCGAATCCTTTCTCCTCGCCTATCCCGGCCTGAGCCTTTGATCCCTAAAGGCCATAAATAATATTCTAATTCTAATGTTTTAACCTATAATTTTAAAAATATGCGTGGTCTTCCTGTACAAATTTAATTATAGAAAGGATTTGAAAACCACAGAAGAAACTAGATTTTTCTAATGAGTTCAATTTATTTGTAATATTCTAAAAATAGACTTTTGGCGCAGGGCCTAAAATTGAGTGGAGTACTCCACACTTTGTGGAACTGTAGGAAAGGAGTGTGGAACTAATTCTTAAAGTGTGGAGTGGTATTAATGTGAGTACCTTATTTTTCTCGGATTATGCATTTAAACGCGTTTAGTGTTTCAAACTAAGTCTTACTGATTCAATACATTCATTATGCAATGGGTTACTCAATTCCATATAACTGCCAGTATATGATATTAAGCCAGGGTTAATACGTATAGGTGTCTCCTAGATGGTAGGGAAAACCATTGCCAATTTTGAGGTGAAGGAACTTTTTAACTATATTTAGTTTTCAAACGTTTTCGGTTTTACGTCAAAATTACCTTCACGTTAATATAAATATGGGTCCGTTGGAAGATTTTAGTCCAACCCCTGCTGTTATGAAATGGCTGGCCAGAAAGGAAAGACGTTCTGAAGTTGGTAGGAAGTCAATGGAACAGCCCTGGTATAACGGTGTATTTGCCTCGGCAGAAAACAGACTGAGACAGCGTGATGATCACGGAAAAATGACAGTGAAATTCTTATGTAAGAAAAAGTGACTATTCCAGTGTGACTATTTTTCTTACCGGTTTGTTTCCTTATTTTATGGTTTAATACAATACAATTAAATATGTATCCTAATGTGCCTTTAATTTTGTTTGCTCTGAATGCCAAAATTTTCCTACATAATAATAATAATATTTTTTTGGTCGCAAGTAAACATGATGTACTGGACAGAACACTGATTATATGTCAAAACAAATGCTGACTAAACTAGTTTTTCTATACTATATAAAATTTTTACCAGTGTGGAGCTGTGATTTCGTTGAATTTTAGGCCCTGCTTTTGGGTGTTCAGGTTCGCTTTCCTCCATTACTTTTACTAAGAGTAAGAGATCCTTATTTTTGGAGTAGAGTTTTCTATCCTCAAAAATTTGTAATCCTATTATTATTAAAGAAAGAACAGTCCGTATAAGACATTCTCCAAAGGTGTTATACGATGGGACCCAATGTTTATATATAGGTATCTTCATCGTGTCCAGATGCAAATATTTTTTTCTTCTTATTCGATTATTTTCTTTTAAAGTTCTTCTTCTCCAATCCTTTCTATCTTTCCAGCACTCGCAGCAAGAAAAAGCAACACACACACACACACACAAATTTCCATACACATGTGTATTCTGAAGCAGTCGGCGTGACGATTTGAATTCATGCATGTGCGAGCGGAGTCTTCTGGGAAACGATGGTGGAGATTAGTTCTCCCTCTTCGTTATTTTCCATTTTTTTTCTTCTCATGCTGCGCTGAAAATTTATACAAACTCACACACATATCTACACCTAGACTATAGTAAACGTCCTCAAGGTTTATACGGCCGTGACTTTTACCTTCTACCATAGAAACTTCAATGTTTCGTGTTGAGAAAATTCTTACCAATTCTCAACTTCACAGGTTTTATATAATCACAAAATTTATCCTGGAAAATAAATCTACTGTTTGCTGTTGATCTAAAACTCTATTTGGAAATTTTCTGAATTGAATGTTGAAGACCAAAACTTCAGTCCGATTTAAACGGTGTTGCTAAGTTGTGTGAGAAAAATAATCCTTTAGACGTTAATAAATGCTAAACTCGCCCTTTCATTACGCGTTAAACTAAGTACATAAACAAACACACTCAGTTAGAGGTTTTGAGTTAAGTCATCCCTATTCGGTAAATGATCTGAGCGTAATCTTTTATTTTAATTAACATTCAGTATAATCCCAGTGTGACCAATAAAACTGAAGCTTACAGAAACTTAAGATAATTAAGAGATTAGGGAACGGTCGCGATAATGCGTAGGTTTTCAAGTTGCTGTATTTGTAAGTAGGAATAGATTTCTATAATATGGAATCGACTCTACAATAGACATAGAATACAGATATTCTGGCACAATTGAGGTCAATCATTTATTTATTTATTTTTAGATTCTCAACGTAAAAACTTGATTTTATTCCAAATTTGATTCTGTATTGCTACGTGTAGAAAACTTGGAGCTTCTTGGCTTGGTGAGGAGAAGAATAATTATTAACTATCTTTTATTTCTATTGAAGATAATTCATAATAAAGTAGATTGTACAGATGTAAATGAAGTCACTAATGTGAAAATTCTCCCGGTCGGTCGCGCAGTCGCCATCAGCTGTCCCGGGTTCGATTCTCTGTGGGGGTTCAACATTTCGGCATTGACCCTGTAACATGGGGATGATTGTGGAGCCACTTGAATAAAGAAGTAGTGAAGTGGGGTCACAAAAATCAGAAACACTCCTGCAATATAAGGCATTATACTCACCGGAACCGTATAGTAGGCTACCGGAGCTGTCTTAACAGGTCAGGGGGCTGTTAATCCGCACAGGTCAGAAAAGTCCCTGTACTCATCAGAACAGTATCCGCAGCAATCATTTTCTCTTTAAGCATGCAGCAAAAGCATTCATGAAGAGAAACATATTTGGTATATTTTTATAAAATAAATTCATACTTAGTTTCTTTTTATTTATAGTTCCTTGTGGCGGTAAATTCGAGTGTTGTTCTGATAGATATTCCCTCCCTAGGAATATACCATTCCTATCTCCAGAATAATTAAATTTGTAATAAAATGAGGATATTTCTGATATGTTACTGAGCTGAAGCAGTTTAATTGTCCGGGCTTAATTTTCGCATTCCCGCTAAGATCTTGAGTTTGATCCCAGATGCCAGTAATCCTGGCAGTTTTTTTTCGGGGGCAGGGGGGTATTCTTAGTCACAACCTGGCTAATGGCAGGTTAGTACATTCAAGTACTAGGCCCTGGCTGACATCCTTCCCACATTCTCTATCCTGTTCCGTTCCGACCTGTGCCCAAGTTGCCTAAAGATTATAAAATACATTTCAAATTCTAGCATATACTTAGAAGATGAAAAGAATAGATTAAAATGTTCAGAAGTTCACTAAAATAAATGGCTAATCACAGTACATATAACAGTTATTTATGTCCTGGAACGGTCCCAAGGGCCGCCCATCCTGAGAAAGGAATTCCCAAAATTTTTCCTCAGTCACCCCAGGCAAATGCCGTGATGGTACCTAATAACTAACTCGGCCCTGGCTGACTACCTTCTAACATCATCTCCCCCACTCTATCCTGGCCTGAGTATGAGATGCCTAAAGGTCGTAAATAAATTCTACATAACAGTTATTTGTAAGAAATTACATCAGAACGTCTGCACTCATAATTGTCTATCAGATATTCGTAGAATGGGTTACACATATTAAGTACTTTCGAAGTAGATATCCCTTTTATTTCCCTTTTGTCCCTCTCTATATATACAGGCTGCCTGATTAGCCTAGTCGGTAGCGTGCTCGACTTCGGTGCGAGCGGTCCCTGGTTCGGGGCTCAAAAATTCCGGTGTTGACCCAGCATCGTGAGGAGAATTGGGGAGCTGCTGTGAATAAAAGACAATGGCGATCACAGTAAAAGTTTCGGCTCTCCTCTCCCAACCCGTCTAGTCAGCGTGGGAGCAGTAGACCAACTCCTTCCTTCGGGGAGAGGCCTCATCCACTAGTGTATTGAATATGGCTGTGATTTATTATGACTGTTTATTAACTGAGAAACAGACCTGTACAAGCGAAAGGTTTCCAGCAATTTTCATGAAATTTTCTACAGTTGCTTACAAAACCCTGAAGTTTTCACACTGTGAAAATAATTTTCCGAACCTAAATTTTAATCTCCCTTTTTGGCGATTCAATCTTAAAAATGAACCTCGCTTATTCAGCGGACAACTTTTCCTTGTCTAATTTTATTAATTAGTATCTAAAAAATAATTCAGCCGCTGATTTCTGCCTATAAAATATTGTAGGATCTTTCGATCACGATCTACTTAACTTTTTAGTTTGAACCCCCAAAAGGGAGATTAAAATTTTCTTTTGGAAAATTAGTTTCACAGTCTCATAAATGGGGATTGTGAGCAATTGTAAAAAAAAATCATGGAAATATCGTGAAACTTTCGCTTTTACCGGCCTGTTTCTCAGTTACACGAATTAATAAAGAGCCTATATATTAAAAGCGTGGTATTTAGGACAAGGATGGGTACCTAACTTTTGAATGAAAATGATTTTATAAAGTGTATCACAAAAATTGAACCGGACATTTTGAAACTGATTAAATCAAAATAGGATTGAATTTCGTGTTAACCCAGTAAACTTGTGCAATCTTTGGTAACATTTTAAATCTTTTTGTTCTTTTTTTATTTTGTGTAATATTTGCTTTTCATTTGAGTTGATTTGCTGAATTTGGTAATCCTAATTTTATTATCGAAAAACTATTCAACAAATTACAATTATCTTTAGTAATTATAAAAGCAAGTAAAATAAAATACTTTCTTTGAAATTTATTGATTGTAGATTACAAAACCCTAGTGGAAGTTATTTTCCAGCTCCTCTCTCGCGAACCCCTGGCACACAACCCACGACCCTGTTCTAGACTGACCAATCAACAATTGTTCAATGTATCGAAACACGAAGGTGGCTGGCTACACTTAACAAAAACTGCACCTAACAGATGGGTGGATCATATACTACTGGGGTCTGTTAACAAGCTCCTCGTGGGGGTCACAGGTAAGAAATCTGCCCCATGAGGAGAGTTCCGGCTGTGTTGCCATGTGGTAATTCCTCTTCGGTCGAATAAGCCCTTCTTAAACTTTGACTGTTTTTCACCATCGTTAACCTCATCTTTTTACCTTTGTCTTATCCTGTAATATTAAGAAAAAAATACGTGCAGAATTAAAAGTATTGGTCCTATGAAGAACATTGTGTGGTTTAGAAATCAAAATACTACCAAAATTGACAACATCGCTACGCTTTTTTCTTTTGAATGCGCTGCCAACTTCACAATGTCATCGGGAGTCTCCCCTCTTTCTTGGACTTCGTCGCCGTTCGTTGTGTTCTGCAAATATTTGAAGAAAAAGAAAGAAAAAAGAAGAAGGCTTTGGCTTTCACCTTCTGCATTGGAGTTCCCTTCTAGCTGTACCTGTGACAGGATTGCCAAGTCCCTCACATTTACAATATAATTGGTGTGGTCATGTGTTTCATTTCCTTGCACTTGCTTGGTAAAGATAGGGACGTGACGTCGTTGTAAGTAAACAACAGCAATTCAGTCCAAGTTTGGACAAACAGCATGAAGTTTCATAAATAATACGTTTTCAGCTGTGTCGAAATTCTAGACTTCCAAGTCCAAATAAAAGTTCACGTTTTCTTTAAACCACCTATCTGCTAACCCAACATCCACACAAAAAGGATGACGAAAATTGTCTCAGAAACTGTGGTTAACACACTTGTGCACCACAAACTGATTTAGACTACAAAGAACTTCAAAGACAAACGATGATTGAGAACATCAAAAGATACTGTAAGAAACGAATGGTGGCAGATTAAATAGTGGATACTCAAATCAAGTGAAGAATGAAGTGCACTAAACTCAAGGTAAAGTGCAAGCCATTTGCCATGCTTCCCAGAGTGGGCGAAGTGTTAAGTGACGAGTCGGATGTATAAGTACTTATTTAAATATTTTTATTTGATATGTGTAATTTGGATTCATTCGTACGAAACTGTTACCGAATTTTAATTTATGAGCAATGGAAATTTATCTCTTTTTGTCTCAGTAAAGGCGATCGGGCGGCCCGGGTTCAAATCCCGGCCAGGACACTGCAGACTTTTCTCACAGTGTTCCCAGGGTGTCCTTGGTACTCCTGGGCACCTTGGGAAGGTAAAGACGGTCGAGCGTGGGACTCACCACCCCACCTCACTTCGTACCGTAGGTTAAAAAATGTGGAACTGTACCTCCACATCCCCCATGCGCCGTTCACGGCGTGTGAGTATCGCACAGGGGATAGCTTTACCTTTTCCTTTAAGGCGATAATTATGACTTTTGGGATTATGACTGATGCCTCAGATAGAATCTTTTACGACTCTGTAATAATATATCTCTTTTTAATTGGTACATACTTATTTCGGTTATTTCTCTTCAATACACATGCAGTCCTATAAATAGTTATGCAGTAAAATTTATTGTTCATAAACTATTGATAGAAGTTAGGTGGTAAAGCACCATTTGGTTGAGCGTTGCTCTAAGTAAAGATTATTATTATGTTCACCAGTATGTTTCTAGTTCTTCTTCCTTGAAGTGGGGTGTAGTTGAATAATAATTATTCTGACTGATACAGGTCCGCAACCAGGGAAGGGTTAGGTGGTCCTCCCCTCGAAACGTTGTGCTGGGCTACATAAAAATCTACATTTCTGCGTGAAACAAGAAGCTAAAAAAACGTATCATGACCTATGCCCTCCCTAAGTTTTTTTATGTTCCTTCACTCTACAGTTGGTGCCTTGTGACTCGCCCTGAGTAGACACGAACCTTTGAATTAAATTTGTATTCGTGGTCAGTATTCACATTTTTGTTTATAACTCTACCTTTTTCCGGAGGAATAATAGCCATGGGCAGGTGCAGCTTTGGAGCACAATAGACGACTAGGTCATCTACGTATCCTCCCAGCATTATTCAGGAGAAACGGAGGTAACACTGTGGACAGGAACGTCCTTCGTCAGCGTTACCTGGTTCGCACCTACTCGTTGAAAGCTTATCTTTTAGTCGTAAACTAACCTCTAGAGCCTGTCAATTGGTTAAATACAATATAAAGGTGAATTTTTGTTTAATCGAGTAGTTAAAGCTCTCGTTGTCGGTGCTAGCGATCCTGGTATTCAGTCATTGTGGATCCAACTGCTGAGCAATATCAAGTTGTAAACCCAAATATTGACAGTTCTTTAGTATTGTATTTGATTGAATGATACTCCACAGCTCCAGTCATTTTGTTAGGCAACTATGATTTAGATCGAGCTCTAGTCATGCATCAGAGTTAAATATAGTTCATTGAACTGATTACAGCTGAAAGAAAGAAAACGCCTTTTGATTATTATTATTTTTTTACTAAAATAATGCATATTGTGTTCAATATGATCGGATATATAAAGAATGCTCTTATATCCCTGGAGTAAAGAAGGCAAAAGTTGTGGGTGTTGAAGAATGTATTGGTCTGACTCGAGGTTTTCAAAACCTCTTCGCACAGAAATGTCGAATTAACTCGCCTGAGCCATAGTTGCCTAAACGGCATAAGTAAAATTCAGTCAATCAAATCAATGTCGAATTATTTTCCTTGTTAATGCCGGTTTCTTAAACTGCAGGATAGGCAACCCACATTACCAGTTCAAATATTCAACAAGAGAGATTGCACACTTCTGGAGAAGAAAATGATCCTTTGCGTCTGATATAGGTTTCTATACCCATGTACGATGATCCAGCGCATTTATCGAGATTGAAAGCAAAGTCCTATAACACAGCTAACGTGAACACTATACAGAGTAATAGAGAGAGCCCATTTTGTGGTCGGTGACATTGGTCTGTGAACTCACGCCCTTTTCCTCGAATTAAAACAGAGCGTGTTAAGTATCCTTGGAGGCTGCGTCTTTGATTAGGACAAAATTCACAATTCAAATAAATAATCAAATGAGAATGGGAATAAAAAAGGAGTCTCAAGACAAAACTTACTGTTGTCGGAATTATACTGTTGAAATTCAGCTGTATCTTAGTAATAATATCAGTACTTACACGTATTTATTTAGGACTATTAACGATGTCAAAATCCGTCATTAATAGGATACAATTTTTCTGTGGAGTTTCTAAAGTGGATTAATTGTGTGTTCAATGAGTTACATTGAATGTTATTTTAGACAACTTTGGCGCAGGCTGAATAGATGATGATGAGAGAATTGGTGGAATGAAGAAAGTGGGAACCCACGCATACGGTGTTTGTCCACCACAAAGTCTACACGAGTCGGGATCGAATCGGAGACCCTATGGACAAGAAGTGAGAACTCTACCACAGAGCCATCGCGGCCCTTGTATGTTCATATTGGTCGTTTTGTAGTCAAATAGGATTGAATTGAAATGTATATTTTAAAATAGAATTTCAGTTTGTATACATGAGTATTTTTGCTTAATGAAAAAGAAAATAACTCGTACACATATATGATTATGATATAAGCCTATGAATCATCTTACCTGCACATGGGCAGGTCGTCCACCGTAGGTATGACGGAAACTCTGTTATTGTCAATTTGTTATAATCCGCGCCTTCCCACTTTCTCTCAGACTAGCGTCATGCAGCTCTACAGAGTGTTGACAGCAAAATAAAATATCTATTTTGAGAATAGAAATTTACGCTTACACTTGGTTTGCAGATCACATATAAGAAAGTTTCTTTACATATACCTTAATAATTAAATATATATTTAAAAAATATGTTAATATGTTTGAAAGTTTAATTTCTTTCTAAAGGAGGCTGACCTGAGTCATATTTACCTGAAGGCATAAATAAAATAAAATTCTTTAAAAGGAAACCCAAAAAGCATCTGTATTTTAGTACTCAGACGAAAATAAAGAAGAAAAAACAAAACATGTTTCATGTATTAAATTGCCATTTATCCACGAACGTACATAAAAATTACTGTTGAAGGGTTGGCCGTTTATAAACATCCCTATATGTATTTGCTCCGAAATGTATACTAATTTTACATATAAACTTGACATATACTGTAGTTGCAGTCACGTGTAGAAGCAGTGACGTCACTCAGCGAATACACTTCCGCGGTGGTAAAGAAAGCCGCCACGCTTTAGAGTAGGTACCATCCCCGTATTCACCTAGTGGGACTGAGGAAAGGCTGGAAAACTTAGTCAAGAAAACCAGTGCGAATGCGATTCGAATTCGCGCTGCATCTCGAGTTCCTTAGCGACCATAATCACTGGACCACGGGTCCTCACCTTACCACAACAAAATGTCGGTTTTAATTCAACATAATTTGACCAGCACTTGTTAATTCACAACAACAAATCATTGTTGATTCTAGTATTTATTCAACGCACGCTTCTAGTTCTCGGGTACAGATTTACCCAGCAGCCGTAGCTCAGCTGGTACTTCATTGGCTTCGCATTCGTGACGTCTTAGGTTCGCTACCAACGGCCAACTATCCTGACAGATTTTTTCGGGG
>JAGDQP010025349.1:0-27007 GCA_022664845.1 Lepisma saccharinum | reverse complement strand
GTAATCCATTATTTTGCCAATAGATGGCTTCAGTGATCTGTATCTCGCGTTGTATAAGTCCGATCGGGTTCAACGAGATGGCGTTCAAACGATGAGATTGCGTACTACAAACACTGTTCAGATAGTTGTGATGAGTTGACTCAGTGTTGTGTGAGCGCGCGTCAAAATGGACACTAGCAAAGAGAAAATACGCTATATTTTACAGTTTTTCTTCGATAAAGGCGAAAACGCAAGCCAGGCGGCTGCAAATGTGAATAGTGTTTATGGTCCTGATACTGTAACAGCCAATCACGCGCAATTTTGGTTTCGTCGATTCCGTGCCGGTAATTTTGACGTCAAAGATGTACCACGCACTGGAAGGCCACGTGTCGAACATGTCGATAAAATCATGGACATTGTCGCGTCCGACCGTCATGTAAGCACTGTTTCGATTGCCCAAGAGCTAAACATTGCACAAAAAACCGTGTGGAACCATTTGCATAAGGCTGGATACAAAAAGAAGCTTGATGTATGGGTGCCACACGAGTTAACGCAAAAAAACCTCATGGACCGAATTTCCATCTGCGAATCGCTGCTGAATCGCAACAAAAGCGACCCATTTCTGAAGCGGTTGGTGACTGGTGATGAAAAGTGGATCACTTACGACAACGTCACGCGAAAACGGTCGTGGTCGAAGCGCGGTGCGCCGGCGCAAACGGTGCCCAAGCCAGGATTGACGGCCAGGAAGGTTTTGCTGTGTGTTTGGTGGGATTGGCAGGGAATTATCTACTATGAGCTGCTCCCCTACGGCCAAACCCTTAACTCGGAACTATACTGTCAACAATTGGACCGTCTGAAGGCAGCAATCGCCCAGAAGCGGCCAGCTTTGGCCAATAGGAGAGGCATTGTGTTCCACCAGGACAACGCCAGGCCACACACATCGATAGTGACTCGCCAGAAGCTCCGGGAGCTTGGTTGGGAGGTTCTTATGCATCCACCTTATAGTCCGGACCTGGCACCGAGTGATTACCATATGTTCCTGTCCATGGCGAACACGTTTGCTGGTGAAAAATTCGCGTCAAGAGAGGCTTGTGAAAATCGACTGTCTCAATTTTTTGCCAATAGGGACAAGGGCTTCTATGAGAGAGGCATCATGATATTACCTTCCAAATGGCAACACGTTATCGAACAAAACGGCGCATATGTGACCTAAATCGGATCATTCTAACTATGGTAAGTCAAGCCTTCAATGTCATGCAAAAATAATGGATTACTTTTTACTACACCAGATACTTTTAAGAATCACCCCTAGTCACAATTTCCTTGCCCTGAATTCACGACTAGGGGACAGCTTAAGGCGACAGAGGTAGAATTGGTATATTTTTGTTCGTGTAATGCCAAATTAAAAAAAAAATGGCTAAAATACATTAAAAGGCAGAAAAAGGCAACAGAAGGTAAAATAGGCGAAAAAGGCAAAGTGAAGTAAAAACTTGAAACGCTCCCACGATGAGTTCGCAACGAAAACGAAAAGGCATTTTGCCAAACTTCCGGGCTCTACTCATCAGTCATCATTATGCAGTGAAAAGTGGGAGTTGCTGGTTATGTGCTCCCTGCAGGAAGGAATAAGGGAGCTCTTGTGTCTTCTGTCTTTTTTTGCATGTCCTGTATATGATGTTGCAATTAAGGCATCAGGTGTAGGTTCTCAAACTCAAAAGCAAGTTAATTTGAAGATTCCAGATCAAGTACTAATGTTGTAGAGTTCTTGATGATTCAACTCATCCCCATTCAGAATTCTACTGAGAAATCCAAAGGAGCTGATATTGATGTAGAGATGCAAAAGAGCCGGCTTTTTTGAACGGTCAGTTTTTCCCATAAGAAGTTAGTTGTTGTTTTTTTTTGGGAGGGGGGGATGATTTTTCATTTTCACTAATTCTGAATTTAATTTGCCAATTTAGCTTACATATAATAGATTTTACGATTAAAGGAACTTTGTAATATACAGTAATCGTGTTGTATGCCACATGCTCCACTAGATACGCAAGAAAAATTTGGGACTTTCCCGATTTCAAGTAGACTCATTCAGTCCCTTTGCCCAATTGCATAATCCTCTCCTCCAGCCTCACTTTAGTTGCAGGCTTGTCATTACCTAAGTGATATGATACGGACTTGCATACGAAGTTTACAAGAAGTCGCCGATTTGAATTGAATATAGTTGTGGGAAGGGGTAGATACAGGAGTGAAAAGATATCGGCCAGGGCCTTACTTAAGGTACTATACCGGTATATGTGTGGTGAAACTTGAGTGAACCCCTGGAAAACATAAATCAGGATGGTTGGCCACGGGATTCGAATCCGCCTGCCTACCCATTGCATATCCGAAGTCCACGATACCGCCTGGACTGGATTTTCTTTCATCAAGTGCTATCGTAAGGTGTTTCAGACTAAAGTAACTAATTTTTGTAATAGTGTCGTATGATACTATTGCAGATTGGATTCTACACGTATAATACTTCTTCTTATGTAAGGCACTGCACAGAACTTTCAGTGCTGAACTACACAATAATATTAATGATAAACAAAAAGAAAGTAGTGGATTTAATCGACGTTGTCAACCCACTCACATACAATATTAGCATCACCCACTGTACAAAAATCAGGAAGCAGATGAACTCAAGAAAATGTGGAAGATAAGGAAGGTCGTTAACATCCGTCCTTTTAATTTCTACCACAGGCATCAACGAACCATCAATTACTAGGAACAAGAGTAAAACAAGGGCCCATACAAAAATTCAGGTTTAGACACTTGTCATGTGGTCCGGAAAATTCGTGACTGAACTTTACAATGTGTATTTGCTCTGTGCTGTGAGAGGCAAACTAATAATAAATTATTGATAATAATAATCAGTATAGAGCTATGCTGATGGTGGTTTCGTAATAACCCCGCGGCCATTCCGAACAGAATTGTCGGATTTTTCTTCAGTACCAAGAGGGGAATGGTACGATTGGGTTGAGCTTAAATGGTGTCTGGATTACTAGAAGTTATGATCGGAAACGGTCATGCGCCCGAAATGCCAGAAAGCACGGAAAATGAAAATAATAATTGTAGTGTTCAGTGGTGCATTAGCGCCTTTCGTTAGATGCAAGGTCACCAGTCTTGCCTGAAAGTTTAATTTTTCTTAATCACACTAGGCAAATAATTTGATTGAGTGCTAATTGCCACAATCCTGTTTTGGTGCTGATTACTACACACTTTGGATTTCCAGAGGTCCAGAATTTTACTTTAAATGTTTCTCATCCACGGAAAAAATTCTTTGTAACAATGAGAAAGACAGCATACCGCGACCTTAAGGACGGTTGGTTATACATGTCACACAATGCCAAGAAACGATTAGAGATTTAGAAAAAAAGTATGACACGTTAATTTACGAAGCTCAGAACACAAAAGTTGACATACATACTGTATACTGTTTGTTACTCCTACTACAGTACTTTCAAATTTATGGTGATGAAAAAAAAAAACTTGAATTAAAAAAAAAAATCCCCTTTAGCTCTTGCATCTCTGTAAAATTTCAGACCCTCATTAGTCAATAATGTAAAAAAATTCGTTGTGAAGGAAAAAGTCCTTGAAGCTGAAATCGTATGGGCCATGAACCTAATATCAAGCCATGCTACGTTGAGTTTTCAAAGCGGTTTGGATTTAAGAACGTGTTCAAAAACAGTAACCCAACAGTTGACTATGGGTCCAACTAAAGTTTCATAAGAAGGCGTTTACGAACCCGCGCCATACTTTTTTAATTAATTAAGTGATGATATGTTACGGAGTTCATTTTTGAAGATACGCATATGTTTTGATGAGGCTTTTAACAAAATTGTTTGAAAGGAACAAATGTACGTAGTGTTGATATATTGGAACAAAAGTGAGAAAAGTGTGAACACAAGATATTTGACTTCTGTTTTTCTGAGTCATTCAATTCTCAGAACTTGGGTCTGTAAATTTCTTGAGGCACAGTTTTCTTTTCCATTCCAAAAATGAACTTTCCAATTTTCGATCGATTGTATCAATGTGAATTTAAAAAGCTCAAAACAGATTGAGTTTCAGATGAAAATGATCCAGTAGTTCTCCATTGGCAATTGTAGACTTCATGTAATCGATGGGGTATTCCAGTATGAATACAAACAGTCAGGTTGGAAGCTCTACGTTACATTTATCACTAACCTAGCTGATTTTACCTTCTGCACTGGAGAAACTAATCGTAAAGTTTGACTGAGACCAAGAGAAAATGTAGCTTTAAATAGATTTTTTAAACCTAGCTTGAATTTTTTTTTTTGTGTGTGTGTGTATTTTGTTGCATATATTTATAATAATAATAACTTCCAATCTTTGTTTATATATTAGAGCATGAACTGTTCACTGAAGACCTGGAAAATTACTAATCTGTACCTGGAAAAGTCAGGGAATTCTCTTATCCAATTTTGGTGGGAACCCTGTCATGGGTGTTTATGGAACTCGGCTATATTATGTTAAAATTATTTTAAAGAATTCAGTTCTTGCTTAGTTATTTGAATCTTCAATTTATTTTTAACTTCATTACACTAGAATTCCATAAGCACCAATGAGCCTACTTTCCAGAATTGTAATATTGTATTTCGTCTTTCCATAATTTTCAAAAACGAAAAAAGTGGGGGAAAGTGAAAAGTAGCTTTAATTCATTGTACCATACCAATATTTGCCTCTGTGATCGAGATAAACCAGAGAAACTGACGATTCGCTTGACCCGGGTTTCGATCCAAATACTTTCCAATTACGAGGCGATCACTGATCTTAGCTACCTGGTGTTTTTATCATCATCATTTTATATACATGAAATCAGGAAGTGTATATTTGATTTTGATTTTTTTTTTTTCTGTTTGACTGGACATGTGATAGTTATGACTAATCCCGTCATCACGTATCTGAAGAATGGCGTTTCACGGCGAGCACACCTAAAAGGGATGGAAAGTGGCTGGTTTATGTTTAGGTAGCATCCCGTCATTAACCTAGTAGAACTTGGTAAACCCTCAGTTCGGATGGTTGTTGTAAGTCGGTCTCAAACTTGCACCGCTTCCCCAGTGTTTGTCCTTGAGATTTTGTTATTTAGGTTTGTTCGTGACCAAACTAGTTTGTAAGTTCCACACATTTCTATGAGCAGAAATCTTGTTTTCGATTGCTATTAAACTCAACTCTCTTATTAATACGTTGTTTGTTATAACGAGAACAGACAGACAAAGAATAGGCGCGCTGTATTGGTCGTTGGAATTTCCTTTTTCCTCGCCAGTTTCTCCAGACTATGAAGGACCCAAATAAAACCGAGTATTGGCAGTAAAAGTATGTTCGGAGGCTAATCCAACGACGTATAAGTTGTTTCTCTCCAGAAATTAGTACCTGAATACATAACAATAACTGTCTCAAATTGAATAGTTAAAGACCAACTCAACGCAACTATTGGTCCGAAAATTTCCAAAATCAACCAAATTGTGTAGCAATGCTTCTGAGACAACATGCATATATTGGAAACTATTTTATACTGTCTGATATGAACATATTGGGTGTCCAAGACATCACATAGTTTTCTTCTATTTTATTACGATGATTCTAAGAACAATGCTGCCAACTATATCTACATACAAAGATGAAATGGATTTTTTCTGTACATCAAGCCTCTGTAGGTACAGATACAATTGATATTAAAGAGTGAAAAGTATGCGACTGGACCGGGGATCGAACCCGGGACCTTTGGGTTACCGTCCCAATACGCTACCAACTACGCCACCCAGTTGACCCACTTTCCAATCACACGCCTTCCACTCTTGATGTCGATGTTCTCTCTCGAAACCATCTGGAGAGTACCACAACTCCTAGTTGTGCTTGGACTTTCCTGTGTCTCAATGGTGAACATCTCACACGGAGGAACTTTTCACTCTTTAATATCAATTGTATCTGTACCTACAGAGGCTTTGATGTACAGAAAAAATCGGAAGTTGCCTCCATTTCATCTTTGTATGTAGATATAGTTGGCAGTACTGTTCTTAGAATCATCGTAATAAAATAGAAGAAAACTATGTGATGTCGTGGACACCCAAAGTTCATATCAGACAGTATAAAATAGTTTCCGTGAGAAAAAATGACATTTTTCTTGTGTGGGCCTCAAGACAACCCCCGGTAATTAATGCGACCCAAAAATATCTTGTTAATGTTAGGGTTAATTTGGCGTATTTTTGGTGCTATATTATGCACGTGCACTCCACCAAGCTATTGTAGAAAAAGACTGAACTTTCAAAAAATGTAGGCCTTAGGTCAAGCTTTATTATAATTTATTAAAGTGCTGAGAATAGCTATACAGGAAAAAAGAATACACACTGTCAATAAAATGGTTAACATAGATCTTCGTTAACGAACAACATTCCGGCATGCAAAGATTTGACAAAGGTGCATTGTTTAGACACAAATAATTGAATAAATGCTTACATATGTAATAGCCTGTGGGACGCTATTTGGCAAAGACGTGCAATAATACAAGGGATTTTATTACAATTATTGTTCAAAAGTTTTTTCTATAATCCAACATACTAAGAACGTTAATCTGGTCAAATTACATTCTTGTCTAAAGTTAAAATGGAATCTATTTTGTAGACAATATAATTATTCTCAATAATTATACAGTAGTTTTATATTCAATGATGTATGTATAATACCAATTTGCCCTGGTTAACTTCGTATAACACTTCTGCGAATATACCATTTACGGTTAAGATCTCAGCGTGAAGTTCTTCCAAATGACGTAGTAACATTTAGTCGAAGTGCCTACTTGTAGGGAACCCAGGCTTGCGTACTTGCTACTGTCCTCTAGCGAGCACCTACACACACATTTCTTGGGTATGCCGCAAAACAAAACATTATAACGAAAATAGTAAAAGTTGTTCGTGCATTCGAACGTCGGAATTATCATATATAGCAACATCTAGTTCAACACCTCATGCATAGCAACAGATAGTTCAACAAGTAAATATCGTCACAGTTCAGCTTGAGCATGAAATACTCCAGTTTAATCGCAAAGTGTAAAATTCTACTTGTACTCAATGACCCTATATTCGCTCAACCATTGAATATAGCTTGTATACTCTTGTAGCGTAGTTGACATAACTTGTCGTAGCCTGTAGTACACCAATAACAGTCCCACAGTATCTTTAAATACAATTACAAAATTGCTTGCTTAGTAACAGTGATATCTGTTCAATGGATAATCCGAATTTGGCTCAAATACGGCTGTCCTCTATATACCACCTCAGAGTATGGTTGCCTGTTCGATGTCACCCCGAGTATTTCCAGAAGTTTATCTGCTGTATAATATACATACCTAACCGAAATTGACTGTAAACAATTCAATCTCATTTAACACAGCAGATAAACATACGGTTGGCTATACTTTACAGTTCATATCAGTTAATCTATTTCAAGCTAACCTAAACTAGACCCGCTTGAGCTTCAAGCTTCCCGTAACAAAGTACTATGTGTGCAAGTAAAAATACAAATAAAAAAAAAAACATACAATAGAGTGAAAAAAATGATTAAAATGTGTTGCATCGTTAAGATAGTAAATATTTTAGGGTCAGTCCATCTGAAAACGTCCACTTTGGTTGCTTTTTTAACTTTGCATAAGAATGGTTCAAAATTGGTAGTATTTTTTTATCTTTATCACAACCGATTAATTAATGGCAACCGCTTTTGTATTGCAGCTCATGTAAAAATTTGTGTTTGTAGACGTTTACGAAAACGAATAGTAATCGGATCGTGCGGAAAACGTAATCAAGCTGGTCGAAATTGTATCCAAATACGATTGTCGAAATATTTATTTTATTTTTATTTTTATTATTAAGTTTCAGATACAGCTTGAGTTGCCATTTTAGACAGAAACAAAATAACAATGCAACAAACTAAATAACTTCACTACAAACTAAATAACATGAAATTAAATTTTAAACAACACATAACACAGCAATTGATATAAAAAAACATAACGATTATACTACACAAGAGGAATAACTCACATATTTGTATTTAGCGTTCGATGGAAAGTGTTTTTAGATCCGAAAATATCAATATTTGAATCAAGGTTATTGTACATAATTACTAGTCTATGGAATAAGGAGCGCTGCAGTATACTTAACCTAGGCGTGACACAATGAAGGAGGTTATTATTTCTGGTTATTCGCAACGGAACACGGAAGTAAAATTTAGATATCAACTCCAGTTCTAAGATTACCGTTAAGTATCTTGTATAAATACATCAAATCTGCCAGCTTGCGACGAGAAGAGGGTACGTGGAGACCAAGAACGGATAATAACTCTGGTTTGCTTAAGCTACGTACTGATGGTATTCTTCTTTTGACTATAGCAAGAAAAAAGTTCAGAACAGAATCAATATGAGATAGATTAGAAATACTAGCCATGTTCCAAATTGGGAAGCAATATTCAATTTTAGGGGAGATGAAGGTTTTGTAGAACATACTCAATGAATGAAGGTCCTTAATTTCTGTAAATCTATAGAGAAGACCAAGTAAGCGCATAGAACTGTTAGTTACAGAAGTCACGTGATCAGCAAATAGAAGTTTTTCGTCAAATACCACTCCAAGGTCCTTTTGAGAAGAAACTTTAGCAATAATATTATCATCAATGATATAGGCAGATGGGATTTGATTCCTCTTTAATGAAGTAGTAAGAAAAGAAGATTTTGAGGGATTTATTTTCAAATTCCACGCATCACACCAGTCCAAGAGGTCAGAGATGGAATTTTGGAGATCAGCAACATCCTGTAATGATCTGATTTCTCGAAATAATTTACAGTCGTCAGCAAAAAGGAAGAATTTTGGTTTCAGATGACGAGAGATGGGAGATCGTCCATATGTAGAAGGAAAAGGAGGGAGGGGGCCCAAAACACTACCTTGAGGTACACCAGAGAGAACGGGAACAAAATAGAAACAATTCCGGCTTTTAGGGTGCTTTTTCTAACGGAAGGGATTAAATATCATAGTTGATTTTTTGTACACTATTACATATCAAAGTACAGCGTGTTTCAAAAAGAATGATCCAATTGCAAATAATTATATTAATAAAAACGTGGTAGTTACAAAACAAATTATGAACTATGAAGTAAGGTCTAAAAATTCATTCACCATAGTGTACCTTCGTCCCACTACACGAACATCATCAACCTGATAGCTGAATGCACCCCATACAAGTCTGAGAGTGTCTTCTGTCATAGAATTTACTGCAGCTGTGATTCTTGTTCTGAACTTATCCAAGTCCGAGGGTAATGATGGAACATATACACAATATTTTACGTATCCCTATGAAAAGAAGTCACATCTTGAGATGTAAAGTCGTCTAAACGCACTCTGCACGTTAATCATAGACTCACAAGGGAACTCTACAACTTTCCCACCTCGAATGGCCCCCAAATTTGCACCAAGTATGCGGTGTAGCACAGATAGAGCACAGACGGAAGCTTTTGTTTCGCAAGTTGTCGGAACATGCATTCAGAGCCACATATGTGTGTGGATATATGGCGTAAAGACACGAAAAGCGCCTGAATGCGTGCAACCCAATTGTCACTCACGTGATGCAGGTTGTATAGTATAGAAAAACCTCTCACATTCGAGACCCTTATAGAAGGTACCTTCGGATAAAGGCGGGTGTTGCCCATTAGATAATAGTTGATGAAGGACCATCATGAGTGAAAGGTACTGTGCATGCAATCCGTACGCCATCGTAGATATTCTCAAGGACAAAGTGTCGCGTGAGTTCGAAGTCAGACCTTCACGGCTATTCCAAGTTGATTGTAGAATAGCAGATGAATTATGTTCCGTGCTTGTGTCCTATACGCGAGGTGATGTTGCTGTGAAAAAACTATGCGGAGAAAGCATGCACCGAATCTGTATGATAGAAGATTTATTCTCGAACTCCACAGTCGGCTCAGCCCATCTAACTACTATCCTATGTTAAGTTACGCGTGGCAGTTGGTTGTAGCAAGAGAACAAGATTTCTTTCTAGAATGTGTTGAACATCAGTTCCAACATTCGGTCTGGATGTGATAATATTGTGTGTGAGAACGACGCCGTTATAGTATGTAGCTGGTGCGATGTGCATCTCTACTTCTCTCACGCTGTTTTGGATTTACACTATCACGAATAGACTTACATCAGTGTATATACACTCGCCGTTACCTTGTTATCTTTACTTGTTTCTTTGTCTGGACAATACACTTGGTAGGTCATCTCTGTTTGTAATTCTCATTCCATCTCTGTCACGTTGTACACGTTTTGCGGGTGTGCATTCCGGCCTCAGTGAAGTCCGGGTTGCATGCACTCCTTTTCTCTTTTTTCCTTCTCGTTACGCCAGATATCGACACACACATGTGGCTCTGAATGCATATTCCGACAATTTGAGAAACAAAGCTTCCGTCTGTGTTCTACCTGTGCCACACCACATGCTTGGTGCAAATTTGGAGAAGATTCGAGGTGGGAAAGTTGCAGAGTTCCCTTGTTAGTCTGTCCAAATTCGAGAACACAGAACGCTTTCTTTTTTTTTTTTGTTTGTTTGTTTGTTTGTTAAAGAATAGATCCGGGTAGTAACGGAAGAGGAAAGGAAGTAAGGCTTGGCTGTTGCAGAGAGTGGACAGGCGCTGACAGTGTTGCCAAGTTTCCTTGACGGTGCCAACTCCGCTTGTTAACAAGCGGAAAGTGAAAAAAAAAAAAAAAAAAAAGCTTCCCTTGACTGTGTTCTGGAGCGAAGATGATAACGTGTGAACACAACGTAGCCAAGTGAGGAAATAACACATGGCAACAGTGTGTATGACGTTTGGCTAACCATCCAATGCAGTGACTTTCCCTTCTTGTTCGTAGGCGGGCAAAACTGAAGATAAAGGTCGATATTCTCCCTATTAGCAACATAGACGGCATCTTCTAAATACTTAAGCGTAGCGGCTCTTTGGGCGCTAGTAGTGGCATCTAGCAGTAGTCATATCAAACTCGGTCACGGCCATTCATGTGGTACAAGTCGGATTCATCTCGGGTTTGTGGTTGCGGAGATTTTAAAATCGGATCATTCATTTTGAAACGCTATACAAAATATAAAGGTTCTTTAATTTTTAAAATAAAAAAAAAATCTTATTTTACGTATATTAATGACCCAGTACCTCTGGTGGGACAAAAATTAATTATCACATGAAACACATTTATGTCAGGAGAAACTGCGATTGAAATTTTGACTTAGATATTTCAGTTTAAAAGAGTTACAGATTTGCAAGCTGGGAATGAATAATGTTCGTACGCGCTTTGATATGAATGTTGGAGACTCTTACCTCTGGCGTGAGACCAGCAACACGTTATACCTTTATGTCAGGAGAAACTACTTTATACATTTCAACTTTTATGATTCATTTGAAGGGAGTTAGATTTGCAAAAAAGGGATGAATTGCTCCAATGTTCAAACTAAAGCGCGCACGAGCATTATTCATAGTGAGCGTGCAAATTTGTAACTTTCAAACTGAAATATCAAAGTTGAAATTTCTACCGTAATTTTTTCTGACATAAATGTGTAACATGTGAATTTTTATTTTGTCTCTTCAATATTCATAAAATACGAATTAAAGATTTTTAAAATTCATGTAAAATTAACGAAGCATATAATAGCCTTCATATTTTGTCTTCAATATACTTTGATATGTAATAGTGTACAAAAAATCAACTATTACATTCAATCCCTTCTGTGCGAAAAAGCACCCTGAAAACCAGAATTGTTTCTTTTTTGACAATCGTATTTGGATATCATTTTGACCAGTTCGATTACGTTTTACGTGTTTTCCTACAAAGAACTAAAATTATCAAGCAGACTTTAAAAAGAACAATCGTTTTTGTTTAAATGTCCCTTGATAAAGCAGTCCGCAGATATTACATTTTTAGTAAACGTCTACAAATTCCTACATGAGCTGCAGTACAAAACTGGTCAGTATTAATTAGTTGGTTAGGATAAAATAAATGAATGCCCGTTTTGAACTATTCATATGCGATCGATATAAATATTAAAAAATAAATTTATTTGGAAGTGGTTGATCAGCCAAGCTGTACGATTTCAGATAGCCTTTATTAATATACTTTTACAGTAGAACCTCGATTAACCGTCACTCTCCGTTATCTGTCATCGTATTACGTAATATATTTGTATTAAAAAATGCCCATTTTTACGATGACCGATAACAGAGTGACGGTTAATCGAGGTTTTACTGTAATTTGTGCAAAGTGCTGTGGGGAACTTTGCGGTTGGAGGTAATTTCAAACAGGGACTGCAATTACAGCAGGGGCAGTGACGCAAGGAAGACCCTTACACAATGACGTACCCAGATTTTTTTGCCCCGCCTTACTATATATAAAACACCGTAACCTGAAATAGCTGGATATACCTGTTGGAGAAATTTTCCTGAAACTGCGCCAGTGTATGGAAATGGGATGTAACTCCTGGGGGGGAAAAAAGTGTGCGGCCCCGTTAGGACGCAGGTTATTTTGTCCTTCTTCGAAAAGTCCCTTTTTGAGAAAGTAAATTGCGAGTTTTCCCTTTACCGTCCATTGTATATGGAGTAGCCCCACGATATATACTTCATTTTATTCCTTGGTTCTTGGCGGGGAAAAAAAAACTATTACAACTGGAGCTACAGTCATTCAAAGTGAAACCTACGCTAAACGCTGTCGTCCTTCAAGGCTTAAAGCTATGGTAGAAAGTTTCAACATTATCAGTAGTTTGTAAATATGTGTGTTAAAACTTGATGAAAAGTGATCATAGATTTGCACAATGTAACGTTTACATTGTTATTCAATAATACATAATAATAGTATGTGAATATTAGAAGCGTTTTGCTGGTTTCTAATTATCACTCACACATTCCCTTTGTTGACAACATCCATCCAAAATTTATTTTCTGCTTTATTCTTGGCCTGAACACTTGATAATGATGGTGGCGTGAATGAGATACAATGACTGGCCCAATAATATACAGTATTGAAGTAGATTAATGTCAACAATATATAGATGAGGCTTTGCTGTGAATATAGAGTATTGAACGTAGATTAACATAGAAACTTTTGTAGCTGAGAGCTAGAAGCGGGTAAATCACAAATCCTGGTTTTCTAGAAAACCGGAAAACTATACTTACTTTCATGTACAAACTAAATGGATGTACAAATTAAGACTTGCATATTTACATTATTAACATGTTTGCTGCAACAAGAATGGAGCACCAATTACCTGAGACCTTCCGAAAACTTTACAAAACTGCTTTGATCATGTTTTGGCCAAAATTGGACTTACGCGCTTTTAGCTCTCCGGTACAGACTTGTTAATAGGTGACAGGAACGAAAGCTGTGTGTGTTCTCGAATTTGTCAATTTTCATTGAATGAAGTATGTGTAAATTCATAGTAAGGTTAAAATTAATAAATATATGATTTGTTTTGTTTCCAGGTCGTGTAATCACCGCTGCGTACGTTCCATTAATCAATTACCACAGTTTGTTCCCTGACGCGATGACTGCACTGCAGTTACTACAGCCATCGGCAAGACGACCACAGTGATGGGAAAACAGTGGATATAATAAACTGATAGCTGCGTGTAGCAGCTGTGTGATCTTAGTGCACATACGCGTATTGTGTGTGTGACGAACATAACATTAATTTCTGAAACCAAATGAAATGCATAATACGGAAATCTTGGCCACAGAAGACTTTGTGAACATAATTTGCAGTCACTTCGTGTGTTCGTCAACTGTCAGTGTTTTGTTGATTGTGTAATTAGCCATTTTTTCACATCTGTTCTGGAAATAATTGTGGCAGTAGCAGCTGCAATGTGTAATGGGGAACTAGGATTCGTACAGCTAGGAGGGTTCATTCTTTGCATAAAATATGGATTTTCGTGTACATATGTAGTTTGCATTTTGTGTTTCTCTTGGAATTCAAGTTAGTGGCAAATATTTTCCATCCTTTTTTTTACTGACGGAACTAAAGAATGCATCCCGTGTACAGATCATGCCCCCCCTCATCGTCGAGAACAGACTTTTATAAAGAAAAGAAGAAACTCATTGAGTTTATATCAGCTACTACTGTGTACGTACAGTCGTTTTGACAAATAAAATTTGTACAAAGAGTACGCCGTATATTCATTCATTAAATACCCCTGTAAATCCAACACTTCCTATAAGATTACGTGTTACAGCAAAGTATGGTGCTGTGATTTAGTGAACGAAGTAATGTTCTTCGGTGTATCAAAAGCTTCAGTAATAGTGTTAACACTAAAATCAGTTAATTTCGTATTCGTCTGTAATTTCTGCACCCTTTGTCTGGTGATCATATCACCAATTGTATATCCCCCCTCCCCTTTCCACAAGTATTAGGGTGCATGTAAAAGATTATTATAAGAGGGACAAATATTATTGTGTGTGTGGTAAGTGGTGAAGTATCTATAAATCAACTGAATTCCACAGCAAACAGAATTAGTATGCGGCCGAATAGAGTTAATGGAGTTCATGACTGAATTGACGAGGGAATATATAAAGTGCATCCCTTACCACATAAAGCAGTAATGAACGTAAGAACAAATCTCAGATTTCGGTTCATACATGTCATTGTATTTCATTCAAAGAATCACTTGGATAGGTACAGTAGTATATAATAATGAACCTCATGGTATATGTACATTGTCGTATAGCAGGTGCAGAAATTAGATTTTCGTAGATATCTTTAGATTACGTTCTTAGCCCTAACCAAGTACATATGACCAAATTTCAGATGAACCGTGCAAATATTCCGACTCACAATTGTTATAGTTAACGTGACATTCGTACTTAACAAGATATTCGATATCAGCTTCCAAATAACTTATAAGTTGATACGATGAATTATCCAAAGTGGAAAAGTATGATTGCAACCATTTATAAAGAGATAACCAGTATATTGCAATATGTTCAATGCATAGATCTTTTAAGTTTTCTTTGTCTACCATCATTAATTAAGATAATGTTTGCTCTAAGTTAGTTTGCTGAAAAAGTATAACATTTCATAATTCATCTCTTACAGTGCATTTTTATGATTATTAGTTAATTTCGTCTATTGTTCCATGACATTTACGCTACATTTGAGGGGAGTACTATTAGCATAAATTAAATAATGATGTATTCGCCTCTGAAAAAAGAATTTTTTTCTATGGATGTAGGAGAAAATGCTGATGGTCACAGAAAGCTGTTTTTCGGGTTTCTGCTAAACAGTGTTTTCCTGTATGTTTATAAACTCCATTAAAAAAAATGGATTTCATTACTTAAATAGATCTGTGTTCCGTATTTTTGAAAGAGAAACCGAAACCCGGATTCTTTCGAGGAACACTAAAACTGGTTCGTGAAAAAGAAACGAAAACCTGCTTTTGAACAAAGAAAAACAGTTGAGGTTTCGGAAAAATAAACGAGTTACCAGATCCTTGCATTTCTTTTATATTACCGGTTTCTGTTTTTTTGAAAATACTGGGTTCCTAAGAACAAAGCACTGTATGTAAAATTTTCTATTACCAGAAGCTGAGTAATTCAGAATTGAAGTACTGGCCTACAGTACTTTTTAAATCTTGTAAAAACTCCCTTTGTTCACACTTTTATTCAGTTTAGGTTGATAGTTTCCGGCTTAGTACTTACTTTACTTGTTTCAAAGACACTGTTGAATCGAACCACCAACTGTTTGTTCTAAAAGAATGCTGAAAAGATTTCGAACTAACGGCTGCTGAAAAAGTAGGTGCTGAATACTCGTTGTCAGCTCTTAACATGTAAACAACTATACACATTTAGTCAGAAGAGTAACATTTCCCATGAGAAACTGGAATAAAAACAGAAATCTATTTCGAATTGTATAACAACGAAGTGTCGAGTAATTTCAGTGAGACGATGCTTTTGATATGTGATGATAACTTTCAGTATTAGTTTTCAAATTGAATTTGGGACTTTTTCTCCCTGTTGAGATTATTATTATTCGTCCGAGCCTTGCATTATGGCTTAAGCGGACTTCATTTGTATGTCAGTCACGACTTTCCGAATTATTTCAGATTGCATCTTCTGAAATTTTATGACACAGTTTTCCTCCAGAAAAAACGAGAAAAAGTAACGACGGTATATCACTTTACATACAAGTACCCGTCTTGAATATATCCATGTGACTATATGATGAAAAAAATTATCTTTGACATTAGCTCAAAGAAGAAAGACAAATCAATAGATGAAATATTTAAAACCGTTAGTAAAATAGAACTTGAATAAAAGCTGTGCTGATGGCGATTCATGAAGTTTGGTATAAGAAATGAAGAAAATGAAATTCATAGAATCAGCATCTGTTAGATGGTGCACGTTGAAACTTTCACGACGATCATTCTTATAGGTTTTCTTTGGTGTCGCTTGATGGTATCAAGTGAATGTGTATTTTAAACTAGGGCCTCTCCTCCCACAGACAGTGTAGAGAAAGTTTAGGATAAAGACGACTAGAACTAAGGTACTGTAAGAATACCAAATATCAATTCAGCATGCGAAATTGATTTATAGGGGTTCATTCACGAAAAATAATTCTTTATTTTTCCTGTTCGGCAGTGCTGCTGTGTGATTAATTCTGTACCTGAGAGCCGGAACCGCGTATGTCACAAATCCTTGTTTTTGAGAAAAAAGAAGAAAAAAAAAACTACTTCCTTTCACATAGAAACTAAATGGACAAACTACATAATAGACTTAATCATGCAACCATTATATGAGGCCTTCCGAAAATTGTTCAAAACTGCATAAATTACATTTGGCCAAAATTGGACTTACGCGGTTCTGACTTTCAGGTACAGAGTTAACCTCTTTATTTACCTAAGTTGAAAAACAAAATTAAATGAACATTTATTATAAATTGTGGATCTGGCGTGGTCAACTTCTTCTATACGAGGGCCTATATAATATATGATGAGTATATATGGTAGCGTTACTGGCCGCACACTTTTGATAGAATACTTGATTGTAAGTATATTTTTTAATTAAATTTGATTATATATTACAATTTAATATCGTGGGCCTGCTGTTGGCCATGTCTAATGTAAAGGAATTATATTGCTGTGTAACATTTTGCAAGAACACGATACCCATTGAAAGACACAGTAGTTTTACAGGCTATAAAAAATAAGTTTCTGTATTATTTGTGTTCTTTATGAGGAACAAATGTGATTAAAAAAGACAGTGCATAAAATTAGTTGCAGATCATAAAAGTACAGAAATGATGTCTGGTAATATGTTTCAAGGCCCGGGTTGGATTCCTAGTTACTGCAGTAATCATGTTTCTGTAGACAACAGGATCTTTGTGTAAAGGAAATAATATCTCGTAATGATGATCTGTTTGAATGTGTTTTGCATGCAAAATAGTTGCAGCTAGTACGTGCGTAATCGAAATAGTTTACAATCATTTATTAAACGAGAAAAAAAGAGTTAGTTGAAATATTCACATTTATTTAAAAAACACACACACACATATGTGTGAAACATATTAAGCAATTATATAAAGAGGATAAAGTAGGAAAGTTGCATAATAAGAGCGATATTTCAGAATTTATCCCAAATAATCGAAAAGCGGAGAAATAACAAACATAAAAACATGCACAATAAAAGAAAACAAAGAAGAAGAAAAATGCTTCAATTTTACGCGAAATTATAATCTCAATCGTTCACCAGCTCTCATAAGGAGCAGTGCTAAAGTTGTACCCTGCAGTCAAGGCCCAGAGTAGGCTAATTTTATGCTTCTGGTCAAGTGAATTAATTGTGTAAAAAATGAAAGGGCGACGACCAGACATGCTCAAGATATACTTATTTGAAGTTTGCCAAAAGTGCTATACTGCCCTACTAAGCCAGTAGAACTTAACTCCTTTTCACTCTCATTTGAGTAAAAGGACAAAATGCGTTTAATCATTGTTCTCTTATGGCAATGACGAAGTAAAGTTACGTCACAGATCGCACCGCAGCATTGAGTTGGTCACGTTGGATGCCGTTGGGGAGGTATTGAGAAGAAAAATTAAAATCCTGTCGACCGAGGTAGTCATGTGGTCTGAGGCGTCAGCCCTGCTGCTCCAAGGTTGGGGTTCGAATCTCGGCTGACAGGTAAGAAAATCGAAACGGATCAGAGTCAGTAGTTTTGAAAATAGACCAATGAATATGTTATTGTGAAAGGGACCCGAGTCACATTTATGAAGTTTCGAGAAAAACTATAAAAATTGATCCTGGTTAAAACAGTAAGGATATGAAGTATAGTTTCCTGGGGCTATCATATTACTGTCAATTCGAAATAGTTTAAGCACTTTTTAATGTCTGGATGTTGCCTGGTGTGGAAGGGAGAAAGGATGAAAAGTTCATGATTTGGGGCCCTTTTTACAATATTTAGGTTTGTAGACTCCTTTCACTTAGTAAAATGAAGGTTATCGTGTGGTCAAGAATATTTTATGTAACAAAAGAAGTCAAAAAAAAAAAAAACGACTGGGGTAACATAGTAAAGTGCGAAAATGATAATGTTGCACTTTTGATTGTTCACAAGTAGTTCTGTTAAGTAGCTTTTTCTTTCAAATATTAGTACGGGAATTTATGGCGAACTTATTTCCACTGGATTCATCCTGCACTGTAGACCACGCAATCAGCTCGTTGTAGAAATTGGTGTGATCATCAGGAATATAGTAGCAACGTATCTTCAGGTCCTCAGTTTTTTTTTGTTTTTTTTCCCCCCCATCATCATAGGAATTTTCAGAGTGGGATAAGCAGGTCTTGGTGAAAGCACCACCTCATCGCATTTCCTCAACAAGAATGTCTGAGGAGGTATCAATCCACCACCCAAGACTAAAGTCTTGCAGTCCACCAATCCATTTCGAACTTCGCCTCTCGCTACAAGCATTAAGACTCTGTGTTTTCTCTGCTCAATTAGCTCAGGAAGAGTCTGCACATACTATCGATGAACCAAGTTCATCTTTGGCTTCAGACATGATTCAGGACCACCTGATAGATATGGATTTTAATTTCGTGCGAAGGAAAGGGAAACCTAGGTATAAACCTAAACTTAAACGGTAATCTTTTACTTGTTTTTGGAGAGTTTTATGATTTCCGTTTATTTTATATGATTATGCTCCTTAGCTGTTAAATTTTATATTGTAGTTTTGTTTTATCTTGTGAAGGCCCGTTTACAGGCTTCCATTAAGTTTTATAGTGTAGTTTTGTTTTATATTTTGTAAAGGCCCATTTACAGGCTTCCTTGTTATACTGGCCATTTACACTGGTCTGATTGTGAAGACCTTTTACATCTTCATCTTTTATATTCTTTTATTATTTTAATTAACAGCTAAATTTTGACATGACCAAGATAAGGGGCTTCCCCCGTATCGGGACGGGCGTAAGCCATAGTGCTGTTACCGCCCATAAAATTCATTTTATCTTATCCACCAATTCATTCACTTGCTAGTAATGTCCCTTTTTCTCTGAGTTGTATTTAAAATAGTGGTACTTCGAAATCTGAAATGCTTCCCTAACGAAAGCACCGATACAGTACCGAAAACTTACGATAATTAAACTCAGAATTTAAACCTATTGCACGTTTGATGACAGTCAACGTTACGCATTACTTTACATACATTTTTTGAAAGATCACATACCTCCGCGGCGAACGTGTGGTTCTAGCTCTACGCCATTTTTCTCCGTGATCCATATATTCCAATCCAGATGTCATCATCTTAATTGTATTACTTTTATAGCTTTCTATATGTGTGACATCTCTTTTCCGCTTTTCAGGAGTAACATTCTTCAGTTCCACTCATGATAAAACATTCAAACCATCGGCAATTTATTCAACAATAAAATACGATTCTAATCGCTCTTAGTGTACCCTTCCACTTTACCATGTGATAACGCATTCACAAACAATGTGATTGCACACTCAGGCTTGCCACCAATGAAACACAAAGGCTTGAGTCGTGGCTACCAACTTTTAACAATCGTACGTAAATTAATGACTGAGGTACATTTTTACAATATAAGGATTTTATAACTTTGCATCGTTGTCAAAATGTACCCCAGTTAGTGATTGAAGTACCTTTTTACAATACATTAAGATAAGACAATTCAGCCCAACTTGGTGCCGGTCCCAAGCCCGGGAAAATGAGAAGGGTTGATGTCAGGAAGGGTATCCGGTGCTAAAAGCTATGCCAAAACCACGTATGATGGGTCGTCTTAATGAAGCCTCGGAAAAATGCTAGGGTGTACCCCGTAGTCGACGCGCAGGGTCTTCGCCCGGTTTCTGTGAGAAATGAGCAAGGGCTACCGAGTTGAGGACGGGCTCGGTTAAAGAAGCTAATCCACGTGAGCCTTAGAGTAGGCTCACTAAATGTTGGGACGATGAGTGGAAGAGAGATTTCAGACCTGATAAAAAGAAGAAAGTTTGGGATCTTGTGCGTGCAGGAGACAAGATGGAAATGAAATGAGGCAAGAGAGCTAGGAGGCGGCTACAAGTTGCTGTATAGTGGAGTAAATGAACATGGAAGGAACGGCGTAGGAATTGTCCTTTCAAGAGATCTGAAAGATAGTGTAGTAAGTATAAATAGAAGGAACGACAGAGTGATGAGTATCAGGATATGCATTGGGTGAAATGATCAATGTAGTGTGTGCGTATGCTCCGCAAGTCGGTTGCGAGGAAGAAGAACAGATGGAATTCTGGGAGCAATGGGACCATGAACTTCGCAGCATACCCCCAGCGGAAAGAGTAATTGTGGGCGGCGACTTGAATGGACATGTAGGCAGAAGCAGAGAAATCATTGAGAGGATCCACGGTGGCTGGGGTGTGGGAAATAGGAACGAGGAAGGAGAAAGGGCTACCGCAACTTTGCAACGACAATCAATCTTCCTTTGCAATACATTTTTCCAGAACTAAAAGGAGCATCTCTTACAAGAGTAGTGGAAAAGAAAGTCAAATCGATTTCATCTTGTGCCGAAGACAACATATTAAGGAAATTAAGAAATGCAAGGTTATATATAAATGGTGAAAGTGTGGCCCCACAACACAGAGTGGTGATTGTGGACTGGGAGTTTGCGGGTAGAAATAAGAGGAGGCCGCGAGATGGAGAACCCAAAATTAGATGGTGGAGACTGAAAGAAGAGAAACTAAGAAAATTGTTCAGGGAAGAGGTTATCGACAGAATAAATCTGAAAGAAGAGGGTGTGCAAAAATGGTGGGATGGAAACAAAAGGATCATGCTAACGGCCGCAGAGAAGATTTTGGGTAGAACTTCTGGAAAGAGCCCCCCCCTGCAGGAAAAGAGACGTGGTGGTGGAATGATGAAGTGGAAGAAGCTATTAAAGCGAAGAAGAAAGCTAAAACAAGAAGGGATGCTTCAGGGACATAAGAAGATAAATGTAGCTTCAAAGCGGCTAATAAGAAAGCAAAGAGGGCAGTGGCTAGAGCAAAAGCACAAGCCTGGGATGAACTGTATGACGAACTTGAAACACCTGGTGGAGTGAAGAAGCTATACAGGTTAGCAAAAACCAGAGACAAGGCAACAAAGGATATTACCCATACTAGGCAAATTAAGAATGCTCAAGGATTAGTGCTTACCGATGAAGACAGGATTAAAGAGATATGGGCCGAATATTTCGAAACGCTCCTAAATGAAAAAAAAAAAAAAAAAAAATCCTAGAAAAGTTCTTAGCGACGGAACCCCAAATCCTGGACCAACGCCAAGAGTAAGCCGAGAAGAAGTAGATAAAGCAGTAAAGAAAATAAAGACCGGAAAAGCTACAGGTCCTGATTGCATACCAGTAGAAGCGTGGTAGAGTTTGGGACCAGAATGTATAGATAATGTATGGGATCTGACGCTAAAACCTATAAACAAGAGAAAATGCCGACTCAGTGGAGAGAGAGAGAGAGTGTGTGTGTGTTATTGTACCAATTTTTAAGAAGAAGGGAGATATATAGGATTGTGGAAACTATAGAGGAATCAAGCCAATGTCACACACGATGAAGATTTGGGCGACAATTATAGAAGGAAGATTACGAGAAGAAACATCAATAGAAGAAGAACAATTTGGATTTATGCCAGGAAAAAGTACAACGGATGCAACTTTTATATTAAGACAAACTATGGAAAAGCAAAAAGGAATACATATGGTCTTTATTGATTTAGAGAAGGCCTACGACAGAGTACCACGTCAGGAAGTATGGAGATGCTTGAGGGAGAAAAGAGTGCCAGAGAAATATGTAGGGATAATCCAAGATATGTATACAAGAGCTAGAACTCAGGTAAGAAATAGTGTGAGATTGACACTTTAAATCCCTGTTATGGTTGGATTACACAAGGGTTCAGCCTTAAGCCCGTACATCTTCAACGTAATCATAGACGTTATAACTCAGGATGTGAGAGATGAAGCCCCCTGGTGTATGATGTTTGCCGATGATATTGTACTATGCAATACTAGTAGGGCAGAACTTAAAAGGAAAGTAGAGAGTTGGAGGCAGTCTCTGGAAGATAGAGGCCTAAAGATTAGTAGAAAGAAAACTGAGTATCTTGAGTTTAACGGAGAAGAAAATGGAGAAGTGATGTTGCAAAAAGAACGATTGAATAAAGTGAAAAGTTTTAAATATTTAGGCTCAACTGTTACTGGGAATGGCGATTTGGACTCTGAAATAACACACAGAATACAACAGGGATAGCGAAATTGGAAGAAAGTAAGTGGCATTCTCTGCGACCTCAGAATCACGGTGAAGAATAAAGGGATGATTTACAAAACAGTGGTTAGACCAGCAATGATGTACGAAGCAGAAACATGGCCAATAAAGAAAGAACAATAAAAGAGATTAAATGTCACCGAAATGAGAATGCTACGCTGGGTGTGTGGGATAACAAAAAGAGACAGAGTGAGAAGTGTGAGTAAGAGATACAACCAAAGCTGTAGAGATATCTAAGAAGATACAAGAAAGAAGACTGCAGTGGTATGGACATCTAATGAGGAGAACAAATGACTATGTAGTCAGAAGAGTGATGGGAATGGAAGTGGACGGCAAGAGAGGTAGAGGGAGGTCAAGAAGGAAATGGATGTATAGGGTTAAGAAGGATCTCGGGGAGAAAGGTTTGTCAGGAGAAGAAGCTAAGGACAGAGCTTTGTGGAGAAGACTCATCAGAAACGTCGACCCCACGTTGGTGGGAAAAGACGGAGAGAAAGAAAGAAGAAGATTATTGAAATTTATACGAAAAAATAAGAAATTAGGTAAAAAATTCTTACAAGTATGAAACTTGGTACACATTTAGTATTTGGTCACCCAAATAGCATACTAAAAGTCCCCAAAAATCAAATTTGTGCTACGGCCGCCATCTTGGAAAATGGCGGCCTTTTTTTTTTTAAGTTTCGCCGAAACTAGTACTGCCCTTCAAAAAGTGTTTTTAATTATTTTGTTCATCATAAAGTTACAAATCTTTGTTGTTAAGACAATTTTTTTATTGACTAGAAGCCACAAAATGGCACAAAAGCAGAACTGATTGTCATAATATTCTATTTTCGTATAGCATTTTTAAAATAATGAAGGTAGAAATTAATGTCAACAACATCAACTGTTCTCAAAAGTTTTTCCTAAAGTGATTACACAATTTTTCTGTGAAGAAATAACATAAATGATAACATCAGTAGAAAATGTAGGCACTAAGAATTAAATATAATAAAATTTGAAGTAATCCGCACTTAAATTTTAATCTATTAAAAAAAAACGGTTGTGTACAAAAGTAGTTTTCTGAGCCGAAAATGTTGCATTTAGAAACGTGAATAGAGCATTACTGTGAAGAAATAGGATTGATCAAATGACAAAAAAGTAGTTACAACAAATTCATACTTTTATCCTGAACAAACATTCGCTTAGTTTCCGCGAAAAGTGAAAACAATTAATTTTGGCCGCCATTTTCCATGATAGCGGAAGTAGCACAAATTTGATGTTTGGGGACTTTTCATATGTTACTTGTGTGTCGAAGTACTTTCTATATACCAAGTCCCATGCTTTCAAGAATCTTTTAACCGATCTAAGGATTTTGGCTTCTGAAAAAAAAAAAGTGCTTTTCGTTTGATGTCATTTTGTGGCTTTAGCATTGGGCAAATCGAAAAAACTGTTATTACAAAAAAGATTGATAATTTCATGCTGAACAAAGTTCATTAGAAATATTTTTCAATGCGATGCTTAGTGTCCGCGAAAATTAAAAAGAACAAACTTGATTTTGGCCGCCATTTTCCAAGATGGTGGCCGTAGCTCAAGTTTGATTTTTGGGTACTTTTAGTAAGTTATTTGGGTGACCAAATACTATATGTATACCAAGTTTCATGCTTGTAAGAATTTTTTTACGAAATCACAAAATTTTGGCTTAAAATTAGTTCATTATTAGAAGCTAACATTTTTCTACGCAAATGATTTCCTGTGCTCAGTCTAGTCTATTTCCGTGCTTCGAACCTCATTGGTTGACTGGCGCATGAAGCTACTTAGAAGATGCTGTAGATCCTAAGCAGACTTTAGGCTAGGCGTTAACTGAAGATTTGTATGATCTGCATCTTTTAAAATTCTTTAACAAATTTATATTGTTTCGAATGCTTTCCACATATGAAGTACAATCAGAAGTGCTTTGACTGCTGTGATAAATTATTTTTCCATCGAATTCGCTTCTTTTGATTTCTTTCTGGCCTTTACTGGTATTCGCTGGAATTTCTTACTTTTCATATCGTAAAACGGTGTTACTTGAAACTTCTGCGGTTCTTGGAAACCTGTCGTAAAAAACTTTACATCTGAAAATAACACTGTAATGAAAAAGTAGCAGCTACATTTTTATTGACACTAAGTATGGAAAGAAGCTCTATGTCTGATGGAAAATGTCCGATGTTCTGTTACTAAATAGAAAATAAAACTTTCCCCACTCTATACCCACACAGGACACAATGTTGAATTAACGTTTTATAAACGTTGTATGTGGTGACGTTGAATTATACGTTTTATCAACGTAATGTAATAAACGTTTAAAGAATGACCAGTATTAAACGTTGAATTTAAATTGTGCTCTAAAATGGTGGAAAGCACAACGTTGCATGTGACATTTCCTAATCTACAGAAACAATTTTCAGTGATAATTTTATGCTTAAACTTCACTAGGTGTTAAATAATATCAGTTTTTGTTTTCTTGATGGAAATGCACTTCTATTTGACATTCATACAATACATACGCTATGCGTTTGTCTTTTGTTCTCTCATGAAAACCGGGAAAGGCGGGACATCGGCACAGCGACAGATCGAAATGACAGGAGGAAATCCGAATAAGTTGCTCAAATATATATATATATATATATATATATATATTCAGCCATTTTCTATCCACTGCTGGATGAAGGCCTCCCCCTTTTCTTTCCACATATCTCGGTCTGCTGCTTTCCTCATCCATGTAGCTCCTGAAAATCGCTTGATTTCATCTACCCATCTTGCATTCGGACGTCGTCTCGGTCGCTTCTTTTCTCTAGGAATCCAATGTACATTTGTCGTCCACCTTCCATCTGTTCGTCTAACTACGTGACCGGCCCATTTCCACTTCAGCTTCTTCGCAGTCTTGATTACATCCTCTACCTTTGTGCGCGAATCCATTCATTTCTCTTCCTGTCCCTCCTGGTTATTCCTAGCATGCATCTCTCCATTCCTCTTTGTGTGACTCTCAATCTTTGAGTTGTTTACGCATTCAATGTCCAAGTTTCACAGCCGTACATCATCACAGGTAAGACACATTGATTATAAACTTTACGCTTGAGACACATGGGTAGTTTGCTTTTGAAAATAAAGTGTAGTCTTCCAAATGAACTCCACGCCATTTTGCATCTTCTATTTATTTCATCAGCTAACTTGGCATTCGATGTTTTGAGCTGGCCTATGTAAACATACTCATCAACTATGCCTATTGTCTCTCCGCTAATCTTTATTTCCCTTTTTGCAGCATGTAGATTGTATATGATCTGTGTTTTACTTAAATGCATTTTAAGGCCTATTTTCGAACTCATTATTATTCAGTTCTTCCATTCTGGTTTGTAGTTCTTCCGCATTTGAAGCAAACAGGACTATATCATCAGCGAACCGTAGGTGATGAAGATATTCGCCATTAATTTTAATTCCAACTACATCCCAATTTAAATTTTGGAACACTCTCTCTAGGATAGAAAACAGTTTTGGAGAAATTGAATCTCCTTGCCTTACCCCCTATCCAACTTTAAAATTTTCACTTTCTTGATGTAGTCTAATGACAGATGTGGCAGTCGAATAAATGTTTCGCAGTAGCTTGATGTACGCATTTTCGATGCCTTGATGTTCAAGTGATTTAAGTACTGCTGACAACGAGACCGAGTCGAAAACTTTTTCGAAATCTATGAATCCCAAACATAGTGGAAGTTCATATTCATTAGTACTTTCCATAACTTCATTCAATGTTTGTATGTGGTCCATTGTGCTAAATACACGACAAAATCCGGTTTGTTCCCTTCCCTGGTTAAAATCCAAGTCCCGTTCAATACGATTCAAAATAACTTTGGTGAACATTTTGTATAGAACTGACAGTAAACTAATTGTAGTTTTCGACGCGTTCTTTGTCCCCTTTCTTGTACAACAAAATTACAACAATATTAACTTCAGGGTATATTTCTCTTCCTCAGGCACATTAAGAATAATTTCGCAAGTTCCTCTTTCATTTTTTCACCTCCCCATTTAAACATCTCTGCTGTGAGTCCATCTTCTCCTGGCGTCTTTCCGTTCTTCATCCCTCGAAGTACTTTATCTACTTCTTTCATTACGTCTGGGACATCTACAGCATTTTCTTCTGAGTCTTCATTTTCTAGCTCTTCTTCGGAGTAGTACAATTCTGTGTAGAAATTTT